>VWZU01005556.1:1025764-1048095 GCA_013397095.1 Sterrhoptilus dennistouni | reverse complement strand
ATGGAGATTGATATGCAGACAGTTGAATGCTACCCTGATGAACCAGGGGTGTTTTTCATGCCTCTGCGTATTTCCTGTCTGATGAGAAGCCAGTCATTTAAAATAGATTTTTCAAAGCAATCATTCATTTTCATGTTCCTTATTTTGAGGCCTGTGTGTTGAGAACCTCAATCTGATTTGTAGAAATGCAGAGCTTTTGCAAAAACTGATGAAATCAATGTGTCACCTATATTTTAAGCAGTCTCTGAAATAATTTTTTTCTGAAAAAGAAAAAAATTAATGACTCTGAGTAGTCAAATTTATTGGAGATACTTGATATGAATCTTTCCATACCTCAATTTCCCATTGTATAAAGTGGAAGTAATAAAAATACATGCCTTGCAAAATGGGCTGCTGTGAAGTAAATTCATTCTTGTTTGCAAAGAATTCAGATGGACACTTAGGAAATCTGGTCATGTTAGACAAGCCCATGGGTAGACTATCAGGGAATTCAGAAAATAACATGAAAGAAAGAAGCTACTGAGCCACACTTCAAGCTGTGAAGACTTTGCAAAGTACTGAACAGCTGCTTGGCCAGCAAGCACTTCATGATGTGTGCTGAACAAGGTGGGAGTCTTACAGGAAAACAGCAAGCATAACTCAAGCATAACTCAAAATTCTGTCTCACTTCAAAACAGAACAGGCTCAAATCAATAAGGCAACCTGTTGGTAATGAGGTGATATTTCGAAATTGTTTAATCTTTAAAAAAACTTTCAGCAGCTTTTTTTATTTTTGTTGTTGCATTTTAGCACGTGATGGCAACATGTAATTTTTTACTTGAGTTAAAACATTCTTCTATCAATGACCATTATATCATGTTGAGATAAAAGGGCTGTGAAATTCTTGATCTGTTGCATGATCTTGTATGTATGATGATCAACAAACCCTTTTATTAATTTTGCAGACTAATTTAAGTCTGTAAGTAGTCTCTTATGTTAGCAGGAGTAACTGCATGTGAAGTACTTGTTAATTTTTGAACTGTTCTCATTTTGGGACTTCTGTGGTAAATAAGAGGAGTAGACTCTATTTTCTGGATTCCTGTAATTCTTAGGATGCTTGTTCAAAATCTATCACTATTTAATGCAGACAGTTGTGTCTCTGTTTATACATGTGCTTATACAGGTTCATTTTTAATAGCTGCTGAGCTCTTAAAATATCTGCAGACTGCCTCTGATCTTACCTGCAGGTTCTTAGAATGATTTCTGTTGGACTTGATAGCCACAGCAACCAAGTGTCATTAGCAATGTGAGGTAATCCTGCCTCCTTCTCCAGAACATTACAACACACTGATGCTCCCAAACAGATCCTTGCAACATTTTATTGCTGAACTATTTTTCTCTCTTTCGATAAGGAAAATGAAGGGATTTTCTGCTTGGTTAGTTCAGTCCAAGCAGGAAGCTCTGGGGAATTGTGCTGTGGTAGAACACTGATGGAAGGGAACGAGGGTCTACGTATCACTTACTGGAGTGCAAAGCCCTTCAATTTATCTACAGTGCAGGCAGAGGTAAGTTCACTCTTAAGACTGACTGATGAGCCTGGCAAGTCTTGCCATGTTCACTTAGAGCATCATCACCTCCAGCATGAGGATGGCCCAACACTGCCATCAGAAGAGGCACTGGCAGAGTGAAGGGCAGTAGCTTTGCCCTGGAGTAAAGGGGTGTGGGCACGCATTCACATTTGCCAGATGCTCTCATCAGGAGGAATACATGCAGGTGGTAGCACTTTGCACTAGCACAGCATTGTTTACTGGAAGTGTCAAAATACTGGTCTGTGCACTAGAGCACTTCCAGTCTGGGAACATTTTCCCTTCTTCTGGCTTTGCTGTGGTGGCACCAGCCTCTATAAGAAAGATAGAACAGACGAGTCATAATTTACACTGCAGCAGCAAGGTTTAGCAGAGCACCTACTTAATGAAGAGCCCTGAGTGCCCTAAAATGAAGGCAGCATAATGCAGAATGTTGAAGCTGAGATTTCTGGGATCTTAGATCACTGTGCTTAAAGCATGCTAGTATTCATTGTCTGATATATTTTTGGCTGCGTTAAACTTACCTAAATGAACAGATTCTTTCTTACTGCCAGGGAAGGGCTTTTGTCTGAAGACCATAGAAAATGTGCACACATTGGTCTTCTTAAATGTGCAATAACAAAAAATGCCTTCCTTCCCCTAAATATTTTGAGAGAAGAATGCACTTTCCAGAATCCTTCATTTTCCTGCATTGCTCCTTCTCTTTCACCATCTGTTCAACTGTGACCTTCTTTCTGCCTTGGAAGTGCTGCAAGATCTTTCCTTCATACCACATCTGCCTCATTTCTAACTGCTTGCTGAAGTGGTTCATGCAATTCTTGGCAGGGGATCACTCACTGACCATGCGACTTGATGGATTTGTGACACCCGTCTCTTGCTATTTCATCATGTGTTGCAAAATTTTTCATGTGAGAGTGGAATCCCTGTTGGGAAGTATGGACTGCATTAATGAGTACTGCTTTGCAACTAATCCAAGTTTGATGATTGATGAGCATATGTATTTTAGTTTCACTTGTCCTTACATATCTGTAATTATTTTCTGTCACACTCCCACCTTTTACTTTTTGTGTGCATACCAAGAAACAGTTCCAGCTGGTCTAGTAGTTAAGTGCTGCTAAAAGAGGCATCTGCTGCCCTTCCTCTGCCCTGGCTGTACTGCACATTCCTACTGCATCCTTCTTGTGTCCCTCAGTCTTTGATTGTCGAGCAACAGTAACACAAGGCCCAATTAATTTCATGTTACTTGGATCTAAAATTAATCTCTGATATTATAAGAAATTCTCTGTGAAGCCATGAGGAATTGGAGACAATTTTTTTACATGTTTTGAGCTCCCTGACATAGGCGATATAGATCCAGTGTTTTTATTAATCACAGAATGGCAAAGGCCAGAAGGTCCCTCTGGGGGTTATCTAGTTCACCTCCTAGCTCAGAGGAAGGTCAACTTGAGTCAGGTTTTGAATATCTTTGAGGATAAACACACCACAGCCTCTCTGATCTACCCATGCCAGTATTTGATCACCCTCACAGTAAGAAAAGTGTTTTTTTTCTTAATATCTTAAGGGTTCTCTGCAGGTTAGACTACTGTAAGTTAATCTGGGTTTCCCTTCAGAATGGTAGCTATAGTGCAAACCAATGACATCCATCTATTGAGTTGAGGGGAGGTAATGCAAGTGATGGCACTCACCTTCATGCAGTACTGTGGCTAATGACTCCTCATGCTCATTTAGGAAGGACATTGAGACACTTGAGCACGTCCAGAGGAGGCTGGAGAGGGGCTTGGAACACAAACCCTGTGAGGAATGGCTGAGTGAGCTGGGGTTGTTTAGCCTGGAGAAAAGGAGACTCAGAGGTGTCCTTAGCACGCTCTACAGCTCCCTGAAAGGTGGCTGTAGCCAGGTGGGGCTTGGTCTCCTTCTCCAGGCAGCAGCTGACAGAATGAGAGGACCCAGTCTCAAGCTGTGCCAAGGGAAATATAGGTTGGATATTAGGAAAAGGTTTTTTACAGAAAGAATGATAAAGTACTGGAATGGTCTGCCCGGGGAGGTGGTGGAGTCACCATCCCTGGATGTGTTTAAAGAATTCATGTGGCACTTGGTGTCATGGTTTAGTTGAGGTGTTGAAGCATGGGTTGGACTTGATGATCTTGGAGGTCTCTTCCAACCTAGTCATTCTGTGAATTCTGTGAATCCTAGATCCAGAGGCTGTCTCTGAATAAGGACTTGGAAAGCATCAATATAGTTTAGGAATCTGATTTAAATAAAACTTTCCAAATCCTTTTGTTGCTAGATCCAGAATAGAAATAATTTATGTATTTAGTTACTGTGACTTCTATCTTTTATCATAATCTGTTGGATAATTTCATTTGTTTATTTTGCTGTATTCTTTGCTGAGAGAATAACTGGTTTTTTGTTGTTGTTGTTGTTTTTTTTTTTTTTTTTTTTTTTTTTTTTTTTTTTTTTTTTTTGCTAAATGTAGTTTTAATGTTTATGTTGCAAGCTTTATAGCCACCCCCGGTCTGTATTTTGATGGCACTGTGATAGTGCAGGCTATATCTGTGCCACTTAACAAATCCTATGGTGTTCTGTGACTGAAAACAGACTGAGACATGCCCAACCTGTTGTGCTGCATTCATTTGGATGACCTGCCCCAGAAGTTATTTGACACATCAGTAAAGAAGAAATACTGAAAGCAGCTAGATACAGTGTTTGTGATGTCTCTGCCTGCTCAATGTCTCTGAACAAAATATATTTCTACAGAAAAGAATTACCGAGTATAATAATAATTGTATGGTATGAATGCTTAAATTAGATTTCTTTAAGAGGAGGAAGTAGTTAATCCCTCTCAATAGATAGTAAAGGAGACATTATGGATTATATAAGGTTTCTGCTGTGTATGAAGTTGTTTTTAGGAAGAGAGTTCAGCCATCAACACAAGAAAAAGGACCTGGCAAAGGAAATAGTGTGACTGTGTCCAGCTGAAATATTGACAAACTTGAGCATGTTATGAAGTACATGAGTATATGAGATAAGAATGGGATGGGATTGGGAACTGCCATTAAAATGCTATAATACCAGAAGTTGTGGTTAGAGATTCTATTTCTGTGCCTGTTTCTGTTGCTTTTTTTGTCAAGTTGTCTTCAAGAGGGGTTTAGGTAGAGTTTGAATGCTCCTGTTTTAGGTTGAGCTCTGCAGAGAATGTGTCAGGAGATCTTCAAGAGCATGGCGGCACCCACAGCCCCCAAATGGAGTCTCTGGGGGCCCTTAATAGCCAGAGTTAAAGGCTATGATTCCTATTCATCTGGAATTCCTTAGCGAACTTTCCTCTGTAGCCAGGAATGGGCCTGGATTGCAGTGCTAACAATCTCAGAATGTTTTGTATTTTTAACAAAAAATGTTATACCAAGGTAGTCTTAACTGTCAAACTGGGATGCTTGAGTTTGCATTGTACATTGTTTCCTTTTATGTACTGTTTGTCTTTAACAGACTTGGCATGACTGCTTCCCAGGCAGTAAACACATTCTGGCATAATTAAAGGACTTCCACAACCTTTGCAGGCAAGACCTCAGAGATGGTATCTCTGGAGGGAGATGTTGGAACTGTCCCAGAAGTTGCCAACTGCTGTTTATCTGTTAACCAGTACCTGAGCTGCTGTCTTTCTGAATCACCATCCCACACCACATCTGTATTCACAGTGAGCGCCTCTGATCCACAGGTCATTACTTGGGCAATGGTAAAAACCGATGTATAAAAAATGCTGTGGTTTTTAATCTTATTTTTTAATGCATTAGATATGTTCAGCCAGAAACAGAAAAAAGGAGCCAGAGAAAGCATCTTGAAGACTTGGGTTTTATCCATGTAAAAATCCATGTAAGTTAGTATAACTTTGTTAATTCTTAACAAGGTAGATTTCCCCCAGCAAGGTAACTATATGGGATGCACTTCTGAGGATATACCCAATTAGTTCTGCTGCTGGAGCCAATATTTGTGGACATAAATTTATGGATCTTGATCCTGTTGCTACCACTGTGTAAGCAGATTGTTTATCACTTTTTGTTTGGACAGGCATGGAAGCCTGCTTATATAATTAAAGTTGTAGCATCTGCACAATAGTTATATACTTAAAATTACTGTGCCTTGGCGTCACCTTCCTTTATTGATCTTTAAACCAGCACAAAATGAAATTGAGCTGTTCAGGCAAAAATTCCATTAAGGGTAGTAAAGAGTACAGGGTACCATGGGGCTTCTAGTGCAAGAAGCAGGACCACAACATTTTTCCCATCTCACAGGAAAGTTGTTAAGAGTCATCTTCATATTACATAATGGAAAAGGACATAAATCTATATGGATAAAGTGAAATTCTGCATAAGCAATTAGCTTCTGCAGAAGAAGAGACATAGGTTCTAAATACTTTGAAAAGCCCTTCTCCCGTGCCATCAAGTAATTTGAACCACAGATTATTCTTTGGGGAATATTAGAGCTGCAAAACTAGCCTGGTCATAACTTTATGTAAGTGATAAATTAAGTGCAATTATTAACTCATGTTTGGAAAATAAAGGCGTAGTTTGCATTAACAAGGTTGAACTGGATGATTTCTTTTGGAAACACACTTGTATCCTTTTTTAATATGTTTTACAAAAAAAAAAAAGTATAATGTTTCAGGTGACTGCTGCACTCTGTATTTAAAAATTTATTTGAAAAAAGGCTCAGGGATAAAAAAGCTTCATACAAATATTTGTGGAATACCTTGTATATTTCCAGGACAAAAAATCGATTTAGAAGAGATCCCTCCAAAGATGAATTTTACCAGTAACAGAAAAACTTTCTAAAATGAATGCTTCTCATCAAGCATGATCTTACTGCCTAAACAGTTGTTATTTAGTGTTATGATTGACCTTAAATCTAACCATAATGGGATGTTGTAGTCCTCAATTACACAGATCGATCGTAGACTTAGTTTGACAACTTTATTTATGATAAACTTCATTAGGAGTGCAACAGTATGCCTTGTTGTCTCCATCTTCTGTGTTTTGCAAAGTGACAATGTTATTTATTTAATTTTTTAAAACTTATTTAAAACTTATTTTATAAGTGGCTTTTGCAAATTAAATGAGCTTGGAGGAGCCTGGAGGAGCTTGGTCTGTACCCAGCCTCAGTGTCAGGGGTGGCTGTGACAGCACTGAATTGCTGTGGAAGAAGGATATTTTGGGGTGGCTGTGCAGGGGCAGTGAAACAACAGTGCTGCCAGAGCCTGTGGAGGAGCAGCCAGGACTCCCTTCTGTGGTCATAGGGGTCCCTCTGGACTACAGGGGCTGGGATGCACCTCTGCAAGCCACTGATCTTGGACTGGGTCCTTCTAAGTGACATCACAGCACTTCCCACCTGTTCTTGTACTGTGCTGTGTGCACTAGGAATTGCAGCAGAGAGTTCAATTCCTTGGGTACAGTGTGGGGTGAATGTCCTCCCAGGGTTAAATGGGGGTTGGTGCATGGTATTTAAGGGTGGGAAAGGTCAGGCTCTGAGTGGGCAAACAAATCTGTGTTGTTCAACACTTCTGAGAGGGAATCCTTCTCTTCCCTTTTGCTTTCTTTGAGTTTCAAAGGCTTGATACATCCTTGTCGATATCCTGTAGTAAACACCAGTTTTAGTCTATAGGTTCAGAGACAGCTTTAGGAAAGAATAAAGAGGCTTACTGCCAGCAATCCTACCTTCTTCACAGGTGCAGCCAATTGCTATATAAGAAGCAGGGCAGAGCTAAGCAAAGAGCAGAACTGAGCAAGGGTGGGCAGGTCTGGCCCTCTGGGAGATGTGGCTGCATGCTTTAGGAGTTACTTCTCTGTAGTTCAATTACTGAATCATTTCCCTCATTCTGTTGGGCTGCAGGAGTGTAGTTCTGTCAGGGACTTGCATCAGGAGATAAATGTCATGGTTTAGCTGCTGTCTCTGGGAAGAATCTACTAGGCCGGATGGTGGGATAGTTACAGTTAATACCCTAGCAGGTTGTCCATTTGTTCTTCATTTCTTTGTATGACCCTGCTCTCACCAAAGTTGGTGAGACAATTCACTCATTTAAATAGTGTTTTCATTGGCATGGCTTACATTGATTTTTGCTCTCTTTTTTATGCCCTGGCTGGTGGAAGCTCTCAGGTGCAGGAAGCAAATGCACAGGGATTTAAAGGAGCTTCTGACAGTCCAGCAGTGTAATGGTCAGTTTGGACAGCCCCAAAAATAGGGTTGGAGGGAATGGACAGGCAGAACCAGACAGGAGTCTGGTCATGAGCAGAAAGCAGTGTCTAGCTTCCAGCCTTATTGAACTGTTTGTTTCTTAGATACTTAATGAGAGGGAGGAGCAGAGTGAGAGATGGTGATACTGGTAACATCACCTGTGATATTTAGGCTGTCAGGGGATCTGAAGGCTGCCTGTATATGAAAACTGCTGACACAAAATCTGGGAATCGTGCAGAGCTTCAGGCATCTCCTGAAGAGATGCAGAGAGAGCCAGAGAGCAGCCGTAAAAGTGGAACTATTTATGGGAGGTTGTCTGTTTTCTCTTGTGACTTGTGGATGTTGTTTCTTGTTCACCCAGGCTCTGAGCCCTATCAGTTTGCACTTAAATATAACTTTCCCAAATCTGCCCTTTTCCCAGAGGAATATCTGTTCCTGGCATGTAGCCCTCCTTTTATCATACTGAAGATCACCTCGCTCACTGAGTGTTGGGAGCTTCTGGTAGATGACCAGCAGCCTAAATATTGCCAGCTACCAGAACCTTCCTCTGCCCTCAGATGGAGACAACGTGGTTTGCTTGATCCTGCCCTATGTGATGCCCCATGGCTTCAGGTTCTTCAGCACAGCCCTGGCCACGATCCTGAAATACCTTGCCAAGGAGAGAGCGATGGAGGAGGTTTACCTTCCCTGCAATGTGAGTCAGATGGCATTGGGAATCACAGAAGAAGTGCTTGCAGGAGGGGTGGTGGTGTGGCACGTGACTCTTCCATGTATCTAGTCCTCGTGTGTCTAATTGTACAGACAATGTCAAAATGTATGTGCCAAAGCTGTCAAGATCATGTGCTGCTTTTGCATATACTCTCCAACATAGCCAAATACTGTATTGCTGGGAAATTTTCTCAAGAAAATCTAAAGGGTTAGAGTTAATAATATCCATAAGCGACAGTTTAAGTAGAGACACAGCACAGTGTTTAACCTCATAGTTACTAACTGATACAGGTTCTATAAAACACAACTTTCTTGCATTTTTAAAAATAAGAATTTAATTAGCCATCTTTGGTAAAAAACTTGATTCTGTATGATTCTGCTCTCAAACCAAGTCTCACCCTTTCTTTATTTTTTGAGTCATTCAGAACTGCAGTACATTTATACTTCGGTTAATGCACATGTGCCATGGATAGTGACTGCTAGTTTAGCTATTCTTAAGTTCTCATACTGTTGCTTCAGGTCAGAGAGAACAAAGGTCTGGTATTTTAAGGGACTTGGTGCTTCTAGATAAAAACATTTTGCATTCCTTGCATGCTCAATCTCTAAAGATAAGTAGGGAGGAATACTGGAAAACCCTAGTATCTCAATGGAAATGATAGTCAGAATGTAACTTACCTGGTATGGTGGTAGTTTGCATTGATCAACATATCTTTGTTTTTGTTTTCTACTTGTTATAAAACCTTTTGCATTTCTTTTTAGTACTCCTATGAACATTTGATGACTGCTGCTGTGAAGATTTTATCTTTTAAACAACTGTTTCCTGAGCACTTCATTTTTTCAGGTAGTCCTATCAATGATTATAGCTTTGGGGGCTTTAAAACTGAAGTAACTTTAACATACAGTAATGCTACTTTATAGTTTCCCCTGGGAACCCAACCACTGTGTTAGCTAAAACAACTGTATCAAGAATGCTCTTCTCATGGCTAAAACACTTGTAATGCTGTCCCACCCAAACTAACCTCAGCATGAGGGTGACTTTTAATCCATGAGTGACATAAGCAATGAAACTATTTGTTACTGTCCCTCATATGTGAAGGTATTTCTTTCAACCAAGTTAGTATTTAACTGTCTTTATTTTATTCCTAACAAAAATAAAATCATATAATTATAAAAGAGACAAGTGTTTCAGTCAGTTGTACAAAAGAAAGGTATCTCTGATTGGCTCTGAGCAGCTGGTATAGAATTCTGTTGGTGAAATCAAATTAAATACAGGGTATGAAAGGAAACCTTTTTCTAAGTGAAGGATAAAATTGGCTGACATTAGGCAAAAAATTTTAATGGCAATTTCACTAAATCTTAGTGCTGCAGTTCTTTCTGGCTGCACTGTATTTTTTCACAAGAAACCATCCCAGGAATTCATCCTAGCATGATAACAGGGCTGTTTTTAAAAAGTAGCAATTTCATCACGGATGTGCATGGATCATAAAATTCCAAAGTATCCCAAGTTATCCCATCATGCTAATGCAGGAATTTTTTTTTATTTGATGAGAATCTTTGGATAATTTCTTCCATGATGCTTTTTCACCTCATTTCCATACTGCTGCTGCTAGCATTTTGTACCAGATGCTCTTGTGTCATTAGAGCAACTGCTTCCTGATTCTTTTGTGCGTGAAAACTTGTCTAGTGTATCAGGTCACCCAATAAAATCTACCTCAAATCTTGCTCCTTTTCTATCATGATACCATCCCAATTAAAAATACCTTGCTATGCTCCATGCCCCCAATACTCCATTATTGTTTTAGCTTGCATACAGTACTGTCCTTACATATATGGTTGATGAAGATGGGTGACATGGATTCAGTGCTATCTTGCTTATTTGATATCTCTACCTCCTTGGACAGTCTGACTGCATGTATTTTTCTACAGAAAATCTGTAAAAGTAGGGTCTCATAATACTACCTTGAGTGGCTGGCCCCATCACCTACATGTACATAAGCAGAGAGAGAGAGAAGGCTTGTCCCAGATGAAACATAATAGATATCTATCTGCCTTCTCTGCATAATTAGAGGGAAACCAGTACATGATAGCTAAGATAAATATGAGCTTCTTATCAGCTGAAAATGTTGTTTCTCTCCTCTTGTGTACAGCAGCAACCAGATGAATGGAGTCAATAGCCTTTTCTTCATTTCCAAGGGGACTTTGCTCAGTCCGAGACCATCCACATGTTTGACAGATGATATCTGAAGCTTCAGGTGGAATTTTGCTGCCTCAGGAACTTACAAGTGTCTCATCAGTTCTATATGTACTATCTTCTTGGGTAGCTAAATTGGACTATATACCAATGTATATGTTACTAAATCCTTTCACTGTGTCTGAAAACAATATGCTCAGATGAGCAGTTTGAGATCACCACCAGTGTTACCTGGATCCATATACACATCTGCTTTGGGCCCTCATTCTCATCAAACTGTGGTGCAGTTTATGCTGGAGTAGATATATATGGTGGTGTCCAGAAGGGGCAATGTGTGTTTACTTTCTCTGCCTTGGCATCACTTTCCCACTGCTCCCCTCGGTGCTGAAGCAGCCTGCTTTGGAGTCAGCTGAACAGCAGTGCTGGAGATGCAGACCTGGTAGGAACATGGAAGTGAGAAGGGAAAGTCTGCCCTCTGGTCCAGCTTTGTCACAGAACTTCCTAGTTAGGTACCCACTTGGCCCTGCAAGTTGTCTTGTCTTTGGCTCTACAAATCCAAAGTAATTCAGCTGTTCAGGAAAAAAAAGAGGTTATAAATGTGTGAGAGGAAAATATAATCTGAAGATAAAATCATGCACAGTCAATGGAGGTGGGGCTGTGAAGTTAATTTTCAGGGAAGGTTAAATCAATCAGAAAGCAGACCCCTTTGAGCATGCATTGCAACATACATTCTTTGACAGAATTCTTCCCCTAGAGGCCCCTGACCATCTGCAGACCTCCCCAGACTAAACCTAAGAGCCTTCCTGTAAATAAAGAAGGGACAGGCTCTGGAGGCAATCTGGATCTCTGTGAAAAGCCTCTTTGTTTCAGTCTGCAAGGGCTGGAAAATTCTTAGGCAGTAGAACTATGGATGCTGACAGGAACAACTCCTCCTGCTGGTTTGGCTCTCTGATGGGAGAGTGAGTGGCTGGCTCTGCTGGTGGATCTGAGACCCCATCCCTGCAGCTGAGGGAGACTGGCAAGCTTACTGGGGCATCTGGCAAATGTAAAACCTTTTGTGGTGTTTGAGGCTTGCTCTCCTTGACTGCTTTCTGCCTCTGCTGGTGTGGGAAGGTGGATAGTTTCCAGCTGAAACAGTGGATGGAAAATTCCTGCTGAGGAAGGAAAACTAGAGGCTTAACGCTGGTAAAGACTGTAGTGATGGGCTGGGGCCAAACCTAGGAAGATCAGGGCATGGGCTGGTGCCATCCCACTGTGCCTGTTGCCTGTGAGGGATGCTGGGGAGTTTCTACTGCTGTCAGGATGGGGGATGGTGAGTCAGGGATCTGCACGGCTTTCTCTGGTTGTTCCTTTCTCTCTGCTACAGGTGAAGCTCATGAAAATGTCATAGCTCAGCAACCAAACTGGCCATGGTTACTGTTTGGAGAGGATGCCCTGTGGGGAGAATGCATAGAGCATCTGAATGACTTCGCCACCCATGGAAATACTCTACAAATAAAGTTATATTGTTTAGTTATAAATTTCATGCTGGAATGGTTAATCTTGAATGTGTATAGGGGAGAACACCCAGAAATTAGTATTACATTAATGATTAATGACAGATTTGGCCAAATTTGAAAGTGTGTCCTAAATTTGAAAATCAGTCCTTGGATTAACAGAATTTCTGACCAGTCCTAGGACTTGTAGACTTCCTCATGAATTATTGAAAAGGTTTTGTTTTCCTTCATTTTTCTTATTTGAATTTGGTAATGTTTCTTTCCTGTTGCTAGTGTTCTTGTTCCTCTGTTTCTTGGTTACTATCCTGAAAAAAAATCTAGGCTTTGGCTTTTGAGGGAAAAGGATTGTGGAGCGGGGAAACAGAGAAAGGCCCTTTGGAAGATTTGTGGAATTTGATAATGTTACAAGTGAGGCCAATTGCCATTTTAAAAATTGCTATTCAAGTATTTATTTCTGAGAGAAATGAAGGAGTCTGAGGGAACCCTTACCAGCTTTTGTTCTAAGGCTCAGGGCATTCTCCCTGTTGTATTTCTCCCTCTGCTGAATACTTTATCTTCTGCAGGTGTCAGTGGAGGGTTTCATAACACACTGCTTGGCTCACTCTCTTGCCCTGAGATCTTGGTGCAGCTTTGCACTTTGCATCTTTATAAATAAATCATCAGCTTTTACAAATGAATCACCTATTGTTTGAGGTGGGCAGAATATTTTAATGGCATCTAAGTTAAGAATTGTGATTTTTAAATGTTTGGTTTGAATTTTTGACCTGTTGTAGTTAGGATTTATGTCCAAGGAGGTGTAGAGAAAAAAATAGGACAAAAAGGCTCACTGAGCTGCAGCTGTAACAGAGATCCATGTCCTTGGTGTTATTATTATTCATGACTCGTGGTGTAACTGTAGGATGGAGGAATCGCATTCCTTGGCAGCTCAGGACTGGGCATTGCTGAAACATAGGACTGAAATGACCCAAAGCCTTTTCCTGATGAGAAATAACAAATGGAGCTATGTATTGGAGCACAGGGAAACAGCAAAATGTCAGGATGTGAAGAGGTGTTTGTGTGCTCAGAACTCACCTGGTTTACTACTGTACCAGCTGGATATCTCAAAGCTGTTCCTGCTCCCTGCAGATCTTGCCACAAACACTCCTGAAGGCCAGGCAAGTCGCACTTGCAGCACATCTGCCTCAATATTGGTCAGCGTGGTGGGCTGCAGGCACCTCGTACATTCCTCTCAGAGCCTGCTGTAATACTCTTACGAAATTTTAAGAGTTCTTTCTGTTGTATTAAAGACATCTAATTGAGGCTTTGCTGGCCCTTTTTGGAAAAGATCATTTTTGGCACTTCTCTGAGCCATTTGAGCTCAGCACTACAGTGGGAGGCATCCAGGGTTTTGCTTTATTCTCCTTTTGGGAGTGGGACCTCCAGGAGCAGTCCTGCACCTCATTCCATGCTCAAAATAGCAAAGCTCTTTCTGTGGAAAAGTAAACTTTTGTGATTCCTGAAGAAATAAATGCTACTGAGTAGTGCTATCTGGGGGCTTCAGTGCCATGTACAGGGCGGGGGGGGGGGATACACTTAAAAAAAATAAAGGCTTCTAAGATTATTTAAGAACAAGTTAGCGAATGTAAAAGATTAAACAGGAGTAAAAGTGTTTCTCCTGGCCTCCACCACCCACTTGGCTGAGGGCAGGTTGAGAGGCAGGACTGGATGCCTTGAGAGGGCAGAAATGCACTGAGGGACAGGACACAGGTGCCTGGGACTGCAGGGTCCCTGGCTCAGATGGGATGACTGTGTGCTCATTGAATCCCACCCAGAGACACCAAGGAACGTCTTGGGGAATTAAGTACACACAAATGGTTTAAGCAAACAGCAGTGAAGGAAGGGGTGAGTCTGCAGGGCTTTTTCCCAGGGACTGTGCTTTTGTATTTAGTAACTTGAGCAGAACTGTGCTGCATCCCAAGATGAAATGCACTTGCTGAAACCAGTTTTGTACTGCACTTTGCTTCTTTGCATCCCCATCAGGACTTTTTCTGGTTTGATGCTGACACAGTATTGCTAGATGGTGATTGCCACTTGAGGGATAGTACAGATGATATTTCATAACAAATGTATCACAGGATTTGCTAAAATGAAGACTCGTTCCCAGCTAGCTTTCCCAGTCATACAATTTTGCTTGCTGTTGTCTTTTTTCTTCATGTTTGTGGCATCATATTCCAGACTAGATTTAAACCCTGAATTTGCCAGAACTTAGATATATTTGTATTTTAAATATACATTGGTCCTTTTAACAGAAGTTACACCATTTGTCAGATCATATTCACAGAGTTTTAAAATATGCTTTCGTTCCTGATTCTAGCTATAGGCTGTATGGTTGAGAAACTTTGTTGCTCTGTGTTTATATTCTGTCGAGCTCAATGGCACCTGATCATTATAGAGTGAACTCTTTGCTACTTCTGTGCCAGAAATACTACCTGTACCTGGTACAGATCATCCTGTACTGCTAAATGTTTTTTAGATGAGTCCATAAGTGCTTGAAGTGTAAGAGTTTGGATATTATGTAAGAAGTATGTTCTAATGGCAAAGTATTGTGGACACTCTTAAGAAGACTCTTGCTCTCACATGGTTGGAAATTTCCCTTGAAATGCTACTAAGGCTTTATTTTCTGAAATGCAAAGTCCACATACGAGCTCTCTCCCAGCAAGGACAAACTCCAGCATTGCTCCCATTTCAAAGGTTTGGCTTCTGCAAGTAACTTCCAGTTAGATACATCAGTAATATATTAAGGAGTTTTGTTGCTCTCTTATTTTCTTCTGACAGTAACTCCAAAAAAGGGGCTTTTTCATAGTAAGAAAATTGTTTCAATCCTCTTTTCATTCAGTTTTGTGGTCTCTTCATTTCAATGATTAAGGACTTGGCAGGGCTGGACTTCTTTTTTGGTTTGGACGATAGCTTTGGTTTGGAACATCCCAAAATAAATTACATCCAAAAGTTTCCTCTTTGTCTGCTGTGATTTCAAAGTGATTTTCATGGCTCAGTTCAGGGCTGCCTAATACAAGAAAATGGAAGAATAATTACTGCCTGCAGAGCTTCTAGCACAGCAGTTATTTAAGTAGCTGCAAAATAATTTAAGGTACAGGCAAATTTCTTGTTCCCTGAAGAACTGTGTGCTTTGAGCCAAACAATTTTCCTTGAACTAGGCACATAGTTCCTGTGGCAGTCAGGCAGCAGGCACAGCCCCAGTGTGCCAGCAGTACTAGCAAGGGCACCACTGGCATTTCTGCCTGTCTGAAGTGCAAAGCTCACCCCCACCAACACTGCCCTGTGTGCTGGGTGTTGTGGCTCCCCATCACTTCTGGAAATCTTATCATTTCAACCCCCCCACTGAATTTAAAAAAAAAATTATATATATAAATATATATATATATATATTAGAGGACTTTCCCCTCTGGGAAAACCACAGCACTGACTAAGTTCAGACCACAACCTCGGCCCTGGCTGTGCAAAGCAGACAGAAGGCTGCCCTAATGGAGCAGCCAAGATTTCCTGCTCATGTAGGGGAAATTTCACAATAGACATTCCTGCACACGGCCAGCTAAATGGTGGCATGTGGAGAAGGGAGGGCAGTGAAGCAACTGATCTCTGTCCTGAGCCTCACTTGGGGCAGTCCCACTGCTGTCCAGTCCAGGAGGAACTTGGGAGGGGGATGAGAGGCTTCATCAAGATTTAAAGCATTAGCTGAAATACATTGGACTGAATCATAAGTTACCTCATTCAGGCTGACTCCTCGTAAAGTGCATGTGAAAATGCAAAGTGACCAAGAGGGAGTTTACTTAGGCAATGTGGAGATCTACAAGTGGGCTTTGTCAGATGCCGCAGCTTGCAGAGCACCTCCTGTTTTAGAGGCATAGCCACAGAACACCAGGCGCCAAAAAACAAACTCGTAACTAAAGTCTTTGGTGGGTATGAAACTTCATTTGCATAATTTATCTTGTTGATTAAAAAGGCTATTCATTTGCTCAGAATTAAATTAATTTCTGTACACACCTTTAAATCTGACCTGTTCAGATCTAGTGGTATCACAGTGACTTTATTTGTCTTAGTTAAAAGCCAAAATCTCTGTCATTTCAGGGAAAGAAAAAGCCACTTAGTGGTAGTAATTAAAAATCATTTAAGCTTTCAGCACATTAGCACCTACATGTTATGGAAATAGGAGGATGGTGGCAGTCTTGCAAGCTCATGTAGAGTTAGTTAAGAGAAGGGCTTTCTAGAGAATCTCAGGGGACACTCGTAGTGGGAAATATGGCAAGACATGGCCAGGCCTTCTGGCCATAAGTTGTGCATCTGTGGTCAGAAAGCCGAATGTGCAAGAATTTGCTCAGAGCAGTGGGAGTGCTGCTACACATCTTCTGGACTGCTGTGATCTTGCAGCTGGAGGGTTCAATGCTGAACCATTTCAAGCCTGGCATCTGTCTCAGTCCCAATAATTACCTGTGTCCTTATGTGATTCAGAGAGGCAAAAGCCGCAGGATGTTAAGTCTAAGCTATGCTGGAATTTAGTTGGATGGAAAGTGTTTAGTGGATGGCAAAATGGGACATCCACAGCACAGGTTTTTGCTGGTGCCTTTGGTGTCCCAGGGGGTGCCATTATCCCACTAAAGACCTTAATGAGTTGTGTTTTCCAGCAGAGAGACATGTTATTAACACTTAGGCAATTTTCCATATAAAACCTTAAATTCTAATTAGGGAACATCTTAAGGGGTCAAGTACAAAACATCCACGTGGATAATTTAACCAGAAACAGCAAAGAAAAGGTGACATACCTAACTGATCTAAAGTGAGGGTAATAAATGTAAAAAGGAATGAGAATTTGTGAACACTTGTTTTGTTTCATTTCCCCAGATTTGGTGTGTAGTCATTCCATATTGGGAGCATTCATGGAGTACTAAGGAGCTACTATTTAATTTTAACAAGAATAAACTGTGTCTTCTCCCACTGCCTACCCTTAAAAGAAACATCCTTTCCACTGATTATTTTTACAAACTGGTGAGATCTTTAATTTTAAAGGGTTTCCAAGTTGTCTTTGTCCAATTATCATATAATTTCATTCAATAGATAATGTGCTCATGATGGAAGATGCTAATTTTTTCCCTACTACAAAGAGTGAAACAAGTTACTGAAATGAAGCAAGTTACCCAAGTTTCTATGTTGTGTTAACATGAGAAACCAGCTAACTAGGAATTCTGCTTCTTTGCCTAATCCCTAACTGATAAACTTGACAAAAAGTGTACATAATCTATAATTGTACAAGCATTAGGTATTTGTGTGTCTAGCCACTGAACAAACCCATGCCAATTTATTGCACAGGCTATTCAAATGGGAATGGAACAGCACTGAAATATATCCAGGAGTGAGAGAAATAAACAGAAAAAGGAAATAAACAGAAATCAACTTTTGTTAGGAGTGACTTTGACATGGACTAGGTAGACAAAACAAATTGTTTTCCTGCTGAAGACCAAGGACAAGGAGTACAAGTTTCAAGCCCAACAGCATAAACTATGGTGGACTGAAGAGAGAAAACAAGAAGGATGAGACCTCACAACCTGAAGCTGTAATTGGACAATTAAACCCCAATATGCAAATGGACCAAAACTCATAAAAGTGTGAGACCTTGTGACCAGGGTCCATTTTGTGACCATTTTAAGTCCACCTTGAGTGTAGCCTTGGCCAGGCTCTTGTCCTGCCTCAGGTGTACCCTTAAAGGCTTTTCAATAAATACCTACTTTATTCTCTTAGCTCTGTTGTCTCTGTTCCAGGTCAGCCTTCCCAGGGCATCACCTGTCTTGCACAGACATCTCTGTTGTTGATAGTTTTCTTTTTTCAATCCTCTGCTGCACTTAAGAAAGTTATGTTGGGAGGGTAAATTGATTATTATAATTGTTCATTAATGTACTCTTATTTAATGTACTTTGAGAGGTTGTATTCTTCAGAATGATGATAAATTATGGTAACTTGAATTAATGTCACTGCAGCTAAAGGGATATAAGCATTTCTATTAATATGGAGCACTTTTCTGGGGTTTTATAATGAAGCTAAAAAATTGCTGAAACTTAAGGTACAAGTTTCCAGTATATTTTATGCACACAATATTCCCTTGAATCTGATCTAATCGATAGATATATCCAACCTGATAAGATATAAATAGAGTGGAAAGAATCTACTGAAGATACAGATTCCAACTTGTAGAAATGGAAGTATACAAGGGGAATACACTGCTTTCTCTTTAGGTTAAAGCAGGTGGACCTGTGGTGGTGCATGTGACAGGCATTTTGCTCAAAGGGCATCTTGCACCCTGGGCTGGTGTCTTTATCAGGATTCCTACTGCCCTCTGCCCCAGCCCATTCTCTGCACCTAGTAGCTCCTGATACATGGTTAACTTGGTGTAGCAAAACAGTGTTGAATATATTAAGCCATGTTTATATTCTTGGAGGAGCTCACAAGGAGCTTGCACACAAAGGCAGCTGACCTGGGAATAAAAATAAACAATTTAACATTAAAATCAGACCCCATCCTAAAAGGTTAGAGGTACAAAATGCTGGCCCACCTTTAGAAATTGTGTTGACTTTGGATATTTTAGTGTGAGATGCTTGAACAACAAAGGTAACTCCAAAGATTTTAAATTATGGAAAAAGAAAGGATGAGAAACCAGCTAACTATGATATCCAGAGGTACTGAAGTTTTTCAAAGGTACTGCCAAAGAGGTTGCAGATAAAACTGATCCAAGCATTCAGAAAACTTGGTCATTTTTCTCACAAGAGGAACATACAGATAGTGAATATTTATTTAATTTTTTTTAACATATATTTTTCTCCTTGGATTAGAGATAATGAAAATGTTAATGTACTTGTACTCACTGGTTAGTGCACCAAAGTCAGCACTGAAGCACTTGATTTCTGATGCAAGTTCTACAGGGTAAAAAAAAGTCTGCTGAGTAATAGCTTGCCTGATCTGATAACTGAGATTGACAACATGATGGGCTATGCAGAAAGAGGCAATAAAGATGCTCTACTTACAAAGCAATCTATCTGGTATCTCCTGTCTTCCTGAATATGAAATGGTTTTCTGAAATCAGGACAAAACATTGATGAAGGGGCACATGTATTATTATAGCAGTCAATCTCAAGGTAATGAGATACACAAAAATCCTAGTTGTATTGTAATCCTGTCAATTATGAATGTACTCTAAAAACAGAAATGCTAAGAACAAAGAAAAGAGAAGGAGACAAGGTAAGATGAGCGCAGAGCCTCACAACAGCATTGTCTTCATGCACCAAGGAATAAAGTATTTATTTACTTTGGTCAAAGTTCAAGGGCCTCACATCTTCTCAGCCCATTTCTTCTCTGTATTCCCTTTAATGTTTTAAAACATTATCTAAGGGGTTAATGGACTATTCCTTTATTTTCCTATTTTATTCTGTATATACAGAAAAGTAACCTGTGCCACATAATCCACATGATATTAATGGTCAGTAGGTATTTGTAGGTGAATGTAGGTTTTAGAAATGCAACTGAGTGGAGACTGTTGTTTGACTTTAAAAGTGTGCTAGTCACCATTTGCTAATTCTGCCAATCACTGGAATAAAAAATTAGAGACCTAAAGCATATACATGTACAGAATATTAAAGGTTGGGTTATTTTCATTTTTTCTCCCCTGATGGAGATGTGCCTAAAGACTCTATTAAAATTATACATTATGTATATATAATTGTATATATATAAATTATAGCCGTTGCATGAGAAGCCTATAGTCTAAACAACTAGCTCAGAAAAGTCAGGCTTTGACCACAGTAGAGTGAGGATGGCTCTGGAGAGAGGCATGTTTGAAACACACCAGTAAGAAATTAACCTGCTTCCTTGAGGTAGTGTGCAGTCTCATTATTCTATTACCCTTCCCTTGGCACTTTGCAGTTCAAAGAAACATAATGATGCTACTTCTGTCTAAAAGGGGGGAAAAAAGGAAAAAAAGATGAAATGCAATAAGGTTAAACTGAAATGTGTATCTTTTTAAGAAATAATTTGTAGGTGCTTTCAGAGCAAGTTTGTAAAAATTGGGACCTTAGTGATTTGAAATGGGATATACCAGCTCTCCTCTCCTGCTTATCAGTTTGACTGCAGCTTTTACCGATCGAAGTTACTGCTACCTGATAGGTGTCTTGGGTAACCTCTGTGAAAGGAGCAATCCCCTCAGCGCAGCCCACAAAAGAAAGAGCTTCTTTTTTACTTAGCATTTCCCTGCATAAGGCAAGGCAATGCAGTGCTTTGGGATGCCTATCCCTGCACTGCTCCTGGGTACCCAGCAGTGGGAAGTGACAATCTCCATCTGTGCTGACTCCTGAGTGGGCACTGGGACACGGGGATGTATGTCTTTCAAACTGTGTGAAAAGCAGCTGGGTCTAGATTGTGAGTTTCCAGTGTCTGGGTGTTTTTCCTTACTGGACATCGAAAATCCAGCACACAGAAGGAATGCGTGAGATGGGGCAGAGAAGCCAGTCAAGAGCAGCAGGGAACAAATGATGCTCCTCTAACCACAAACATTATGTTTGCAGTACAGGTTTTTCAGTGTAATGTAAATAAATAGGCATCAACACAAACCATACCTTTCCAATAAATCCAGAGTAAGGCAGCTCAGTGCTGCCTTAGACACTGATAGCTCTCAATGTCCATGTTTTTATAGTGTTTTAATCCATGAGCTGCAATTCTCAATAGATTCACAATTCCAGTCATCAAAATTTTTTGACACATTATGATTATCCTTTTATAAGTAAGAACCATTAATGACTTCATGCAGTGGTTTGGATTAAACAGATCAAGGAAGAATTAACTAATTTGCACTGAATCACCAAGGAAATCTATGGAATGATCCAAACTAGGCATCTTCATTTTTAGGCTTCTTTGAAATGCAAAAATATGGCACACTATCAGCCAGGCCTTCCATCCTGCAACACAGAGGCAAAAGACTCAGGCCCTGTTCCACATGTACTGCACCAATCAAAGACTGAGGAAAAAAATGTTAAATGCAGTTAGAATTATGATAATAATAATTTACAGGTACCAGGTTTTGTTTCTTTGAGGTATCTCTTTTTTCCTTGGGGGAAATAGTAAAGTAAGGGTAAATATCAAAGTTAGGTTAGGCTAATGTGCTCATAGTCATTGTTCACGCTTGTTATCTGTAGTGCCTAGTAAACCCATGAGCTGTGTACTGGCAAGAAAAAAGACTTTTGAAGACAAATCTTCCTTGTTTCACATTGCTACCAATTTCTGTTCACCTGGAGATACAGAATAAGTATGTTGCCAAGCCAGGTCTTCCTCCTTTCTGCTAGCTAATAAATTCTGCACCTCCTTTCCTGCAGATTGCTGGCCTTTCTTATTTAGGTGGTGAAGTATTCGGTGTTGGGAATGTATCTAACCTTGAAAACATTTTGGGCTGCATGGCCTGAGGCCTGGTAGGTAACACTGGAGAATTACTCAGCCCTAGTTTTTCTCTGATACTGCTGAAACTGTAGACTAATGCTTATGGAGATAAATAAATACAGCCACGTGTTCTGCAGCCCCACAGTACAGGTGAGCACGGGTTATTTGCCTGTGCAAACACGAATAAGTTCATCCCCAGATTGCAAATGTGGCAATAAATTAATTAGCGTCAGCTAAATATTTTACTAGCATTTATGTCTGTTCATACATCAAAAATGATTACAGACACCCAGCATCAGCACATTTTTATCGATCCATAACTGTTCCTTTCTTCCCCGGCCGAAAACCACCTTGGAGTTGTCACTGCCAAGATGAGCACGGACACCTGCCCAAGGCAGGCGGGCTTCGGGAGAGTTGCTTCCGGCTGTTTGTAAATTTCCTAAGCGCTTCTCGAATTTTGCCACACTTCCTGACTCCGGCGTCCGTGGGACACCGCGGGGCGTTTCTTCACCTCCGGAGCGCTGCGGGACCGCGTTTATTCGGGGAGGGAAAGGAGGGGAAGGAGAGGCCTGGGGAGCTCACAGGTGCGGGCGGGCAGGCCCCGGGGAGGAGCGGAGCGGGACAGCGCTGCACCGCCGCCTCGGGCGGGGCCCTGGGAGGAGCGGGGCTGGGACCCGCTCCGCC
>VWZU01005556.1:943624-1024718 GCA_013397095.1 Sterrhoptilus dennistouni | reverse complement strand
GCCCTCGCGGAGTCACGGCTGGAGTTACGGCCCGTGGAGTTACCGTCCCTTTCTGCTCCTGTCCTGTGCTGTAGGTGCTGAGCCGTGCCCCTCCATGAGAGCGTTCTCCCGAAGGATTTAGGCTCGGCCCGGGGCACACCGCAGCCCAGAGAATGGCCCGTGTCTCCGAGGCGGAGGAGGGACCTGGCGGGGGACACAGCGAGTTCAGCGACATCATCAAGTCCAGATCAGGTAAACTGTCGAGGGGAACGGTGTTTTCCTCTTTTCTCCTCTACTTATAGCTTCTGACATAAGCTCACATTTTTAAACAGCACCTTTGTCCAGCTGTTTTTTTGGGCATATGTTGGTAGTAGAGCGAGTGACTGAGGCTGTTCATGCAGCTCCCCCACTGTTACCGTGTAATAGTAATTGTAGGTCTCAGGGTTTGCTGTTTGTTTTGGGTTTTTTGTCAGTGTTAGTCAAGTATGTTTATTTGGGATCCACTTCTGGCATCATAATTAGCTCTACTTTTGTAAATTGCCACGTGCTTAAAGTGCTCTTATGCAAGCCAGTGTTAGTAGCTTTCCTGTTTATTCAGATGCTGAAAATGGCAACTGTGGCTGCAACATTGTACCTCTTGAAAGTGCATTTCGGTAGTGCTCGTGCAGTGAATTACTGTGCTTCCTCCTTAATGTAAAACAGTTGTCTAAGGCTACTCTCTCAGGCATTTCCTCCAGCAAAACCTTCGTGTAACAGATCTGGAGGTTATTGGGAAAATGTGGGTTTTGTTTGGTTGTGTTGGGGTCTCCTGAGGCTCTGATGGATGTTGGGGTGGGTAATGAGGTCACTTTAGCAGCAGGAGAACAGAGGTTTTGGAGGGACAGCTGTGAGCAGAGGAGAACAGAGGTTTTGGAGGGACAGCTGTGAGTTGTTTGGACTTTGATAGAAATTTGTGCTCCATTCAGAGACTGGATGCTCAGTTCCTCACTCTCACAGGCTCCCTTTTCTTTCTTATGTGCAAAATGCTCCTGTTATCAAGAGATTTTCATGTGATATCTAGCAAACCTAACAATGGGTTGTTTTGGTTTTGGTGGGTTTTTTTATTTTATTTTTAATTTTCCACGTGTTAAAAACCATAGGTCTTCAGCTGGTTGTGATTTGGTATGTCAGATTACATAGGATGTGGGTTTGATGTGGTTCTCATTGGTGTTTGAGTAGTTTGTTTCTTAGGCCTTTGCTTTCTGAGTCTTCCTCTTCTGGAAGAGCAGTTTAGGAAACAGGTGCTTGTAGGTTTTTCATCTTGAATTCTGTAGTGTTGGTTTGTTTTCCCTCTACTCTGGAACCTCTGGACATAAATTCATTTGATTGTGTGTAGTCAGTATCTTTGTGGGCTTTGAGTGTGGGGATACCTTGCAGGCAACTTGTGCCCATGTATGTATGTAAGTACTACAGTTTTATAAGATGTGTGAGGAAACATGGATGTATTCGAGATTTTCATGAATTAACAAATTGTACAGTAAGTTTTGTTGTTTTGGTTAAGGCAGTTGATTGTAAATTTCCTGTTACAACCACTTTAAATTTCTTCAGTATATGAGAAAATGATGAAAATTCAAATACAAGGCTAAAAGACTTGTGCACTAAATGAAAAATAGTGAATGATGATTGATCTTAAATAATTTTTTCCTAACTGTTATGCTGGTTTGGATCTGGATGTATTATTTCTTCAAATAAAAGAAAGAGATTATTGTACTATTGTAGCTCACATCTGAACCATCTACTACAAGTAAATCTGTGTGAGGGCTTTCTTAATGAAAGGACTGGAGTTTCCTGAAGCACAAGTGACAACAAATTAGAGGCTAGTTGTCAGGATTGAGGAGAAGAGTTTTTAATTTTCCTAGATATTTTGGAAAGAGAATGCTAATTTTGATACTTACAAAGGAAAGCTGAGGGGGGTTTTTGCTGCGAAGACTTCTCCAGTCTAAATGACTTGAAATACAGTAGAAGTGTTATAAATTTTTAATATTCGGGGTAGCTAAGGCATCTGTATGGCTTTGGAGGCTCAAGAGATCAGAAAAAGACAATCATTTGCTGTCAAAAAAAATAGGCTGTTCTGTTTCTTGCTGCTCTGTAAGTTCGTAGCATCAGTGATGTGGGAAGTCTCTTAACACGTTGGTTAGGGAGCACATGCAAATGTGCATTTAATATTTTCACTTAAATAAAATACAAAAAACACAGTGGGTGGAAAATTGTCTAAGTAATGTAATATGTGATCAAATGATTTAATATGTCATAATATTTTTTTAGTGTGTATTATTTCTGTGCATTTTTAAATAAACACACTGAAAACAGTTTACTCTATTCTTGTAAATAAAAGAAGATAGATGTATAATGTCCTGTGTAAAGATCACTTTCTCTATGTTCTACTGGGGAATTGTCTGTCTATTTCAATGTTTATCTTCATCTTTTTTGAACAGATCACCAAGCTGTCAGGATATTGTGGTTATTTAAAACCATTCACGTTCTAGAAGTGATGTTTAAGATCTATGGCTAAGTCTTTTTCTTTGTTTTTCTTGTAACAACTTGGAAGAAAATTATGGTTTGAAATGCCAGAATCTTTCTGGGTCAAATCTTAACAAAGAGTGGCACTAGTAAAAATGTTTCTAAATATTTGGATACAAATGTAAACTTAGTCTTTACCAGCCAGTCAACTGAATATATTGTCTTTTTTTGTAGCCATTGCTGCTTTAGTTACCTTGCCTTGTGAAGCTGCTAGAAAGCCATAAAGGTGGCGCTGTCAATACAGGCAGTGTGTTGGTTATTGAGCTTTAATCTAAAGTCACTCTCATGAGACTGTATTAAGACATATAAAGTTTTACACCTGCTCAGGGCTGTGTGGAGCCCATCTATGCCTGTTTTTATTAGCAGAACAAACTATGTAATTTTTTTCTTGGACTTGTAATTGGAAAGCTACCAGTGTGCCACATGAAGGATTTAGGAGAACTGCAGAAAATCGTGATTTCTCTATAGACCAATCAAAAGGAATTAACAGGATTTCCATTTGACATTTTTATAAAGAAAAAAAAAGGTAGTTTGCCGTAGAATTTCACAGATGGGAAAAAGTTATTTTGCAAGTATCTCATTTGTTCTTCCTCTCAAACTAAGAGAATGAAGGATTAAACACTTAGAATGGGCATCTCTGTATGTTATTGATTATGTTGGAAACACACTTCCATTCACTGGTCAGCAAAAACCTTTTATATGAATCTGCTATAATCTGTTATAAGTGGTAAGTGCTTGATTTTTCCTCAGCAGAGGTCTTCTCTGCCCTTAATATCACTTCTGTGACTTGTGATGAAAGAAAAAACCTTTTTCTGTTGTCCAGTTAGCATTTATTATTTCCTGCTCTGGATATGGCTCCTCTTTGATTAAGTAGTCTGTTAGTACTGATCTACATATAGCTACAAGTTATCTTTGAAGAGACCTCTTCTGCACTTAGAGTAGAATTTGATGGTGACCCAAACTGCCTATAAAATAACTTCTAGTTATTGTGTTTATAGAGGAAGCTGCTTTTTCTCACGAAGACCAATGGTCTGTTTGCCTCCCTTCTTCCTGCACCAGTGGTGGATGCTGATGGCTGAGTGGTGTTTAGTGGGTGGGACACTTGTTCCTGGATGGTTACATGAGGTTTATATATTTATAATTGGTATTATTTAGCGTTATCAGCCTTTGTTATGCCTGTGCATCTGTATAAAGGCTTGCTATGGCAAAACAATTTTCCTTTCTACTAACTTACCTGAATGTATGAAGTAATGTATATGGAGCCGATTTATATCTTTGAAAGGCATCCTGTGCAGATAGGTGAGCTTTTCTCATTGCAATAGCTTTCGGGAAGGAATGCTGTGGGATGATTGCCCTATGGTGGTGAAAACAGTGCTGTCATCATGGGCTTGAAAAACAGATGAGTCTTTGCTATGATTAATTATGGAAAAAAGACAAACTCACTTAAAATCTGTCATGGTAGCTTAAAATGGTAATATATCATTAAACAGTAAGGCATAGCAGAAGGAACATTTTTAGAAGATTGTGCTTCTGGTGCATTTAAAGATATGAGTTCTTTCTAAATTGAGAGGAACTTAGTTCTCCTCAAATATATTTAACTGAAAGACTGCTTTGAAAAACTGTAAGTTAGTTTTGGACTTCTGGGGCAAGGCTTATTCTGAGAACTGCTACTGCTGTCTGTCTCCCTGCCCCCTGAAGCAACACTTACTTGGCTGGCTACCCCTTTGTCCCTGGGGAGCTCCTGGGATCTCCCTGCCCCATGATGCCACATGTTGCCTTTGGAACCAGTGCCAGTCTCTTGCTGCCAGATAACCACAGGCCAAATGTGCTGCTTCTCCTTTTCCATTTTGGCTCTACTGGTGTGAAGCTGTCAGGAATTGTCATAGTCTGCATGTGGACCCTTAGGATTCTGTCAAGTGGGTGCAGAGTTGGTGTAGCCAGATTTGCACTGTGTGAACTTTTCAGGGTCATTTGTGCAGAGTGTCTGCAGATAGGGTGTTGAAGACGAGTGACAAAGTTTCTCTCCTTGTTTCTAGCGACTGAAATGAGTTTTTTAGGGCTAAACCTTTGGGTTGCTGTAGCCTGGCTCCTTTCTGTCAACTGTATTGCTTCCTTTCCTTGGACTGTCTGGTGGGGACAGATTGGATGCTGCAATGAAGACAGTTCTAGGGTATTGCCTAGCATTTATGAAATGACACATATAGAAGTACCAGGCTGGTTTCTTCTAGCATCTTGATTGGTGGGTGAGGAAATAACATATGCTGCTCTGTGTGTTTGAAGCACGACTCTGCCTTGGAATAGAAATTGACGCTCCTCAGGGAGGGGAAAAACCCAACCCAAAACCCAAACCATAAAAGCAGCCCATGGATTTGCACGTGCCCTGCCAGGAAGGGAGGATGTAACCCTCCAGCAGGAGCTGCTATGTGAGGCGCTGTGTATAGTGTGTTAAATGTTTCTAAAGAGGTCTAAAAGCTGGTGTGGAGAAGGGGCTGCTGATGTGGGAACCCCTCACTGATGAGGATCCTGTGGAGGAGGGGTGCCTAGGTGAGAGGCAAACTAGAGGTAACATGGAGTTTCTTTCTATGCCTTCCCCAGTGGCCTTTGAAGCTCTGTCCCCTCTTCTCTTCTCCAGTCTGGGGAAGGAAGGAAGACTCTCATACAGTAGCATGAAAATATTAAAAGTGCAAATAAATTGTTAAAGCTCACAACATTGAGCAGCTTAGCAAAGAACTAGCTGGGCTGTGTTGACACCTCTGATATTTGCTCCTAGTTTTGATTTTCCCTTATACAGTTTCTCCTAGCAGAATCACTTGTGTATGTTGGGGGTGAGTCTTGTGAGCAGGGAAGAGTAGGGAAGTGTTGTTATTAAAATGTTTTGAATACAAGTAAGGGATCGGTGTAGGTGTGGAAGGGGAAGAGCATATGGGCTTGAGCTGAGCTTGTGTTGTTTCAGGACAGTGTAGCTGCTCTGCTGCCAGGTAGCAGTGTGGATTGGTGTGCGTAGAGCCTGCATGGTCTGCTTTTTAAGTGTTGCATGGTATCCCTCCTTCAAAGGAAAATCCACAATTAGAAAAGCACAGCTGATTCCACTTACTTTGGGAACTGAGACACTCTTAGAACTAAGTAGTGGAGAACTGCATTTATTTGGATGCCTTAATAACAGTCTAAAGAATGAATAACAGGGTTTGAACATTGTGAGGTGGGGGGGAGGAGTTCCGTTGTCTGACTCCTTATTGTGTTGATGAAAGAATAAGTTATAGTGCCCTGTACTTTATCAGAAGGCTGTTTTATGTCTTTCTCCCCTCCCCCAGTGTGTTCTGGGGATGCAGCTGAGCTGTAATTTCAGAAAGTGACTGAAGAAAGCTGGGAGTTTTAAAGGTAGCAACAAAAATGACAGCCTAAGGAAACAAAACAGTCCGTTGGAATCTGTGGGTTTGACAGAAGCAATGGCAGGGCTCTGTTGCAAGCTTTAGTTTTGGGAATGAGGTAAGGAACTACTGATTTATAAATATACCCAGCTGCAAAGTCAGTGAAACATGGGCCATCAAACTGGGAGGAGTCAAACTGCTATTTATTTATTTATTTATTTATTTATTTATTTATTTATTTATTTATTTAGCCATGATGTCTCTGAGCCTTTTCTTTGAAGAGACATTGACCTGATACTGCCTTGGAGACAATAAAAAGAGGAAGTTTGATTATTGGACATGAGTTGGGCCGGCCTTGAGTGAAGCCTGAAAAAAAGAAATCAACTGAAATACAAATACTTGCAGCTGTCTTTTGTTGTCACTTAGCTGTGGGACCAGCAGGCAGGGGCTGGTTCAGAATCACTGCCCCTGACTGTAGGTGCATATCCTAGCAGTTGAGAGACACTGACACAGCTGTAGGTGGTGCTTGCAGAGGCTGGGCCTGCATTGTGAGCTGGTTGTCAGTGGGGAGGCTGCTGAAGGATGCTCAGCTCTAACAGAGGGTGTGGGCAGTTACATTTCCCTTCAGCCAAGGGCAGGGTTGAGTTTGGGTGTGTTTTGGGCTGCATCTTCCCTCTGGTGTTCAGACCAGCTCTGGATGAGAGCTACAGCCATGCAGAGGAGGCTGTTTATCAGTGGGGACATCTACATATGTACAGCTGTGACAGTGACCTTGTGAAGGTGTCTTTCAGAAATATGTTCACTCTTCAATAAATTGCATTTCATTAATCTGTTGAGTGCATGGGACAGATGCATTATCAAATGTGTCAAGATTCCAGAGAGGAATAACGTCAGAGTTATGTAGCTCAATTGTAGTTCCTCTTGTAAGGAGGCAGCTCCTGTGCTGGGGAAGCATTCTCTGGGAGCCCAGCATCTCTTCAGGTGTGTGGGTCTTCTGCTGGGTATGGAAGAAGTGATGAAGAGCTGTTGAATCTATTTGGTGGAAGATGATGACTGTGCACTTCAGTAAAAGACCAGCTTCTATCTCAGAAGCACAGGATGCTTGATGGGAAGAAAGGATCTGGCTATGTGACAGATCTGATAGGTATTCTTAAGGTTATTTGGATGATCAGTGTAGGGAATGTACAGCAGTACTTTTCAGCCATACATTGATCATGAAGTTCTTTTCTGGACTTCAGCATCACCTTGTTATAAACCAGGAGGACCTACCCTCCAAAAACGGAAAGATTTTGTAGTGGAGTTAGACAAACATGAGGAGAGTCCATGGCTTGTTCATTTAGCTGTGGAGAAACATGAAATTAAGCCATGAAAGAACATGCTTTGATGGGTCTTTGTAATTCATTCCACAAATAACTTTGGTTAGTTCCCATGTACTCTGCTTTTATTTCCTAGCATTGAAATGTGGTTTTTTGCAGTCTCTCCACCCCCCAATTTAGATCATGGCAGAGGACCAAAGATGGAATATGCTCCTAAAATGTTATGTAACAATTTATTGATCAGAGAAAAGTGGTATGATGAGTAAGTTCTGAAATGCTTTGCTAGCTATTTTTGTTCTTAATTTACCACACTATCCTGGATAAGCAAAGAGCAGCAATCTGTGCATGAATAACAAATTGGAATTTATTTGAACATTTTTATGGGAGTACACTGGGAATAGAGCAAAGTTTTTTGGTTTCTGTGTTGCTTTAATAGTTATATTATAAAATGTTTGTATTAACAGAAAAGAATAAATAAAGTAGTATTTAAAGGCTAACAGACAAAAGTCTTTCTATTGCTTCTTTCCAGGCTTTTGCTTCTGTTATAGCTTTATAATGAACAACAGCTATGGTCAGCATAAATCATTTCCAGAGAGAGTTCATCACCCTTATTTTCCTGGTTTCTACATGTACATGTTGTTCTTGGATGAGACTTCTCGTGGAAATTCACGGGAACATATTGTGTTAACACTGTGCATCCTTCAGCTTCCACAGTCTTTTGTCAAGGAAGTCTGGTTGTGTCTTTGCAAGTATAGTTTTTCTCTCTCTGGAATAGTGATGTGTAATTGCTTTGTTTTGGGTGCTTTTCCTCTGTGCTCAGGAATTTTTGTCTTGGACCTGGCTGTTGTGTCCAATTTAGAGCTTGTTGGTTTGTTTTATGGAGCTTTAAAAAAAAATAGTTTTCTTAACTTAGTTAAAACACTTTTCATTTAGAATAGAGTTTAAGTTTAATCAGGGAATTATTAAAACATTCACTCTGGTCTTTGTACTCAAGTACATTCTTGAGTACACACTTTATAATCTGTGCAGAGGACAGTGGCACTTGCACAGTGCCCTGGTACTTGTTGGTGAGGATGCTGTGTTCCACTGGCACCCTGAGATGAGGAGCATTTTCAGCTAATTCAGGACAAAGTTTTTAAAGAAATGCCCACCTCCACCCCTGCCAACCACTGTTCTGCTTTCACCAGACATTTGAAAATTTATTAAAGTTGTGAAACAAACTTTTGGAAGATTATGTTGTTATCTTGATAGGACAAGTTAAAGGTTGACAATTGTATTGATGTGGAAATGATTTTATACTGATGTGCATAATCAGCATGTTCAAAATGGAAAAGAAGAAAGAGAAGAGTTCAAATGGAATTTTGCCTGTTGTCAGTTATCATACCATTCTGTGTTGGGCTTATTTCTATTTTGAAGGCTCTTGAAACCCAGTTCAAGTTCATTTTTTGCCTGCTGAATGTTAACTGAAAGTTTCTTGGTTACAGGAGAATCAACACAGAAAGAAAGGAGATCAAAAGAACTCTGCTATTCATAATATTAGTGAAGTGGTTTACAGAGTCCATAGATGTCAGGCTCCTAACCTGATGTTCTGCACTGCTGCCTCTAAAGATCCCTGTTGTTCTCTTCTTTTCCCTCCCTGGTGAAGAGGTCAAGTTTTTGCAAATATACTCCAGGGGTAGCAAGAAGCTTCTAATGCCCAGGTGCATCATAGCACTACTTGGAAAACTTGTTTCCATGTATATGCTTTCTTATCAAAAAAACCCCCTAGATTAGTCAAGACTTAGAGAGCTGTTGAGATGCAGACATAGAGTGACTGCTGCATCAGCCACAGTGGTGTCTGTTACTTCTCAGTCCTCCTGCACAGCCTCTCCTTGAATGACACCTCTGCAGAGTTTGGCAAAGGCCTTTTTATGCCAGAAGGATTAATGCACTGTCTTCATCTTTCTTGCGCATCATGGCAGGAAGGAGGATGAGAACCTACTATGTAGTCTCAGGACTGAATTCATGGGATCTTTATGTAGATCCTTCTCTGGAAAGAAGTGAGGCATGGACCTGAGAAACCAAATTTTAGATTTTTTTTTAAATCTAAAGCAGCTTTTTAGAAAGGCCTTCATTTAGGCTATGATGAAGTAAGCAGTTGCTAAAACTTGGGAAACTCATTGAATTCCATATAAACTGTATTTTGTTAATATTTGTTTTAAGAGGGGAAATAATTTCTACATCAGCTCATTAAGGTTGTCTTCCGAATCTTCGAGCTAAGAATTTCCCGACTGAGACCTTTTCTACCTGTAAGCTGCTGGAGTGGGTTTTCTGTCACTACGTGGCAAGAAACTTGCCCTTCTCAGCAGATAGTGTTAAATATTTCATCATTGGTAAAAGATAGTAGCTACTTTGCTTACATAGTGACTAACAGTATTGGGTGTGTTCATCTCCTTGAAGAAAACAGAGACAGACTGTACCTTTTCTGACTCTGAAAAACAAGGAGACTAAGTCTAACCAAAACCCCCCAAACTCTCTGGTGTACAAGGTCAGCTATTTTTGAGCAAGGTGCACAACAGGGTTGTGGTGTGACAGCTCTTTGTGTGTTGTAGGGTACCATATCTAAGGAAAGGAAGTGTGTTCACTCAAGCATTTTTGCTTCCCTTAGGTAAGGGTGTGTGCAATGGGATGAAAAAAACAATACGTGGCCTTGCAAAATTGCTTTTGGAGGGCGATTAACCCTTGCTAGTTTGAGACTTGTTCTCCCTCTTGGGGGAACAGTGAAATTAATGCTAGGAGTGCAGTGGTGAAAGAGGGATCCCATGGTCAGGCATGTCTAAGGCATCATGTGGGACAGTGTCTTGGTGGTAATGTGCCTTTTCATGTGTCACACTCTATACATTACAGTCCCCAAAATAGATGGAACAAACTGGAAAAGTGTCTACTGGACTGAAGAAAACTCTGTGCTCATCTGTTGCCTGTTAGCACTAGTGGTGGTCTACCATCACTCAGTGAGACTGGGATATTTTACTTCTCAAATTGAGATTCCATTTTATAAAGATAAAATTTACTAGCCTGCTCTCTGAGTGTTTAAATTTGCCTCAATGTATATAACTGGTTTGGCTGGCAGAATATGGGTGTGAATGGAGATGCTTTGGAGCATTCAGCTGGATTTAAAATGTGAGATCTTCAGTCTGGTAAGATGCTGGTATTAGGTTTTGTGGAATGTACAGTCCAGGGGTGCATGTAAAATATGAACATAGAATGGCCAGCCAGGCTAATTTACAGCCAGGGTGACTCTGTGCTTGCCGGAGACATTGATTTATTATTATTTGTCTTGTCTCTGGGGATGACTTGTGACTGACTGAATAATATTTAAAAATAGATGTCCTGTTCAATTCCAAGTATAAGGATAATAATTTTTGAACATGATATGCAGTTAAAAATAATTATCCAAAATAAACTAAAAAGCCCTGAGCCTTTCTTTCTGAAAAACATACTTGTGTTCTTTCCAGAAGTTGCTTTTTTCTTGTGTGCGCATGTTCTGTTACTTCCTTTACCTTGTTCAACTTCATGGTTTTTCTCCCAGCTGAAGGAAGACCGCAGTGATTGATTCAGTGTGTGCTGCAGAGCGTATGGGGAAAGAGCAAAAAAGCTGGAGATTTTTTTTAAATTTTTTTTTTCCTTGCTGTCATCCTGGTATGAGGGAAGGGTAAAGGGATGAATGTGGCAGTGCTGGTTCCCATTGCCCTGGGACATGTCCTGACATGTGGTGGGGCTGTGCGCTGACACCTGAGCCCTCTGTGCTTCTATTTTTCAGGCAGCATCTCCTCTGTGATGTGAACAGAAGGCAATTAGAGTCAGTCTGAAAAATCTAGTGAAACAGGTGGAAAATGTCATACTTTTTTTTTGTTGCTGGACTCTGCTGCCTCCTTGGCTTCACCTTCCTGTCCTGGCAGGTATTTGCAGGGAAAAAAGGAATCCTCAAGGATTAAGCTGCTGTTTTAGATCATCTTCACAGAACATAACTCCAGTGAAGTCAGGATTGTTTGCAGAGATATGTCTGAATATTTGTACAGTGAAGACTCGGTGGAAGATGAACTGAAGTAATTACTGAGGAGAGACTTTAGGGCCTGGTGCTCCCAGAGCAGCTTGGTAGGGAAAGAGCCCTTAGCTATGGTAGTGGAAACGCAAGGGACTGAGGGGTTTTAGAGCATCTTCCCTGTAGGTTATTGGAGCAGTTGGTTTGTCACCATGGTGGAGCTGTGTGCTGGGATGCTGGCACAGACAGACTGCATGGCTGTCAGCATCTGCCTGCTGTGCAAGCACCTCATGCCTGGCCTGGTCCCCGGCCACTGAGCACTGTGGAAAATGCACATCCAAAGGGGTCACCTTTTCCAAAAGCTAGCTGGGGGCGCATTTGGAATTATACCTGTCTTTCCTGCCACTGCATCGTAATTAGAGCCCTCGTGCCAACTCATCACTGTTGACAAGTTTCTGTCACTGCTCAAATTTTCAAAGGGTTCAAACCACTGACCATTCCACTGAGCACCTGACTGCAGTGTAGGATGCGATAGGCCCATTCCTGATGTATTGCACAGAGAGAAGGTGTACGGGAAAGTGACTGAGGGGCCAGAGAGCATTGAGGGCATTTTGTAATAAATTAGGGAAGTCTCAAAACCTTCAGGGCCAGGGTGTTTTTACATGTTTCTGCACTGGATAGGTACTGCTCAATGATTGTGTCCAAAGCTGTAGGCCAAAAAGCGGAGTTTAGTGCTAGTTTAATGGTTGGATACTATGATGTTAGAGGTCTCTTCCAATATAAATGATTCTATAATTCTGGAAAACTTGCTCCCTCCTCCAGGAAAAAGACATTGTAAGGACATTAAGAGCTAGAGAAATGGAGCATTGCTCTCCTTTTTCTTCTCCAAAATAAGACAAACACAACAAACACCTCCATTGCCCGTATTAACAACCATCCGGCCCCCAGCCCTGGCAATGCTTGCAAGGATGTAGTGTCATCATGATAAACAGCCATTGTGTTGCAAAGGGGGCTGGCCAGCACACAGGTGCAGTTCTGATAGATTCCTTTTAACAAAAAACATTGCAGGAAAAAGAGGGATGTCATTGCTGTAGTTTACCTGAGATGAGATAACGGTTATGATACTTATATTTGTGTTAGAGTCCAAATAGTTGGGATGCTTAGAAAGGAGGAGAGCTTAGGGTTGTATACAAAGGGGAATTATGTCACCACATGGATTGATGAACCCTTTGACAAGAGATAGTCCATGTTTGCCTGGAGGACATGTGGGGGATATATATGGGGAGCTATTTCCTTGGATTGCCTGGTGCAAAAGTGGGTGCTGAGCTGTGATGCAGGGTGTGCACAGTACAGAGTGTGCTACCTCGAGGACAGTGGTGCTCTGGTATTTGGCACTGAGGTAACAAGTGTGCTTAGAGGGGCATTATGTAGGGTTATCCTGGTTAAATGTCTCCTAGCTTTATGATCTCTGTGCTGCATTCATGCATATCCTGAATGGATGTGGCATGCTGTGGTTGGCCCATTTGAGGTCTGGTTCTTGATCACTTCCTGGGTGAGGTGTTCCTGAATTCCCACAGGAATCTCCTGCTATGTGCCTTGTGTCAGTAAGTGCAGCTCTGCCCGGAAGAGGAATTTGAATGTGGTACTGCTGCTCCAGGGCACTTTGACATTGCAGGAGCTCTTGCATTTTGCAGCTACTTTAATGTCGTTCTTACTGGCTCACTAAATTAGAGGTTACTGGGTTAGGTCAGGGATCACTCTAGCATGTAAATACCCCATTCTGACGCAGATAAATTTTCTTCAGTAGGAATTAGGGTAGAAGAGGAAGAGGAGTGTATCGTACCTGGTGGATCCTGTAGCTTGTGGCTTTATGTATTAAGAACATAATTAAATGCTAATTTATTTTCTGTGTTCTCGGCAAAATATCACACATGATGTAGAGGCTTCTTTGTCTATTAACTGGCCAGGGAGCCTCAGCAATGAGAAAACTAGTGTGAAAACAGTGAAGGGTCCTAAAAGCCCTGACCTGTTGTAGGCATGTCAAATTTGATTTTACTGTCTCTTTGCAATACAGTTAAAAAGGTCTTGCACTGCTGTATTCATCCTTAAAGGATTCAGTGTCCTTAGTGTAGTTGATTAAGTTTATTTTCAGGATTAAGTCTGTGACTGACAGTAGAGTCTTCTCTGAACTAGTCCAGATCCGTTGAATCTTTAGATCTTTAGGGGAAATGGGATATACTCTTTGGAGCTGGCTAGGAAAAATTAGTTCATGTTGTGTAATGTATTCAGTGGAGAATTTGGTTCAAGGGTGATTTGGGCAGAAAGAACATGAAATCTCTAAATTTGCTGCTGGTTGTTGCCCTGGAAGTCCTGATGGATCCTTTCTTCCACAGTGCTTCCATGCTGCTGTTGGGCAGAGGAAGCTTGGATGGAGCAGAAACCATTAGGTGTTAAAAATGGACTGTCTCTATATAATATTCAAATAAAGTGCTAAGAAAAATGAAGACTGCTTAGAAATGTTTTGCTGATTAATTTATATTCCGTGCTGATTCTCACTTCCTTTTGTTATAGCTTCTTATTTTGGCCCTGCGTTTTCTGGCTTTAACTTATATTTGTCCCCATATAGTGAAAATTGAAAGTGTAATGTTCAGTTGAACTTCATTTTGCTGCTTGGAGAAAGAAGGAAGGGGTTAAAGAACATGAATACTTGGGATACACCGCAATGCTGAAAGATGGTAATGTACTGTAGTGATCATCTGAAACAAAAATTTATGTGGATGAGAGAAGTGCAACTTGATTATGAAAGTATTCTGCATAATTTGTGTGGATATGGTAAGGAGGAGAGAAATTGTGAAATTAATTGAAACTTTAAATTATTTTCCTTCAGTTGGAGAAGTCTGTTTTCTTATGGATTTGAGTCTTTATGCTCTCTAATCTGACATTTTTTTTCCATTCATACCAAAATGCACACAATTTTTTTTCTCCTAGTGATGGAAGGCAGAAAGCAGAAAAAGGGGTTTTGTTCCTCCTAAGATATTATGTGTGCCTGGTATTCTCATTTGTAATAAAGTTCCTTTCATATTCTTCCAGCACTCAGAAAGGACCTTAACTTGCTATCCTATTAAAAACCTCTTGTGCTGCCAAGAAAATGTAAAAATGTAGAAACTGGAGACTCAATTCTCCTCTACAATAGAATGGAAAAAAGGAAATGGTACATTCTTGGCACTCCCAAATTTAGCAGAGCCAAAAGGTTATCATCTGACAGAGTAGATGAATGGTAATTAAGATAACTGGTGTTACTGGAAGTCTTTAAAAGGCAATTAAATTAATTATGTTTGATCTTGGTGAGAATCTGTGGCTGTGAGATGGATTTTGATCTGGATCTGTTATCTGGGATGCAGTGTGGTGTAAGTAGAGGAAAAGTAATGTGTGTCAATTGTGTGAGAATTTTTTTTTAAACTGCTTTGTGTCTGTATTGTGGTATACTTAATAGAGGTTATATTTTTTCCGTTTCTCTTTATCCCTCTCCTTTTTGGATGAATAAATTGAACTCAGCGACAGTTTGGAATCTGCAAGGTATCACACAAACCTTTTTGGAAAGGCTGAAAATTTGTAAAATCTAATTTCTGTGAAAATTTCTGTATGATACAGAGTTTACACCTTCTATGTAAGGTGGATATAGTTGAAAGACTTATAAACCCTATTTTGGAGACAATTATTTTTAGACCTAAGTATTCAAATAATGCAAAAAAAAAGGAACAAAAGAGAATTTCTGTTTAAATTACTATTTTTTAGCTAAGACATCCTTGATGTATCTTAATCAAGGGGGACTAGATACAGGTTTTACTACATAAATAATTCCTTCCTTAGCCGTCTTTAGACATTTGTCCCCACCCTTCTCCAGTCCAGCAGGGCTTGGAATGGTGAAAGTACAGCTGAGGGGAATGGGTGAGTCAGTTAGATCATGTCTTCCAAAATCATCCAGCTTGTTATAAACAATAATCTGCTGTTTATTTAAATCTCTGTAGTGTAAATAGATAACCTGTTGCTCTAATATTCAAGTGCAAAGATAGTGTCCTGCACTTTTTGCAAACTAGTCAAATTATATTTCAGTAATGAAGGGAAGTGTATGAATACAAGGTGAGAGGATTTCTTTGCTAGAACCCTACCAAGAGCTGATTCAATAATTGTAATTTCTTTTTATAATAAGTAGAACTAGTTAAATATGTTCTCTCAGCTTTAAATGGTTTGCAAAGTCCTATTTCAAGTTTTCTTATTTAGAATAAACAACTAAATTAATTTTGAATAACCACATATTTATTTTGAAGGTTATTTTAAATTCCTGTTCTAGTAAGAATATATGTGCAAAAGAGACTACTTCTAAAATTACATCCTTAAGGAAAATACACTTATTTAATGTAAAACTAGGTTAAATAGGGGTCCAAGTATATCCACCAAAATATCACCTTGGCCTTGAGTCCTTTGATATCTTAAATGACAAAATTAGCCTCTTGAAACAGATGAAAAAGTGACGAAAACAGAATCTAATCTCATTTGTTTTTTTCCCTTCATGCCTACTTCTGCCTCACAGCCTGTTTCTATTTAATGTAAAGCAAGCCTTTTCATTCCCAAACTCATTTTACCTTTGTATTTAGTCATCAGCTGTGGAGGATAGAGTTGGATATCCTTAGGCTTGATTAGCTTCTCTTCTTAGCTTGAGATGTGACATGGTGAGTTCTTGCAACAGTTTTCAGTGGTTTTGCCAGTATTTGAGGGACACGTGAAGTGTAGAGTGTGGTCACCTTTCTCTCTGTCCCCTTGCAACTATTGATACAGAAACTCATCCTGACATGAATTTTTCAGGCCTGTCTTGGACTGTTGGATAAAAACCGTGGAAGCAGTAGGCAAAGGAAACTTTTGGGGTTCCTGCTTTGCTCTAGGCAGCTAAATATCAAAGAGTGAAATTGTTCTGGAGTGACCAAGATGTCTTGCTTTTTTCATTGGGATTTTTTTTTCCTGTCTTAGTAGAACTTTGTTGCCTGGCATTTCCACCCTAGGGCAGAACATTACTGTAGTGAGCTAAGTAAGCATGGATGTGGCTGTGTAGCAACAGAGGACTGTTCCCTTCTGGCAGGTAGTCAAGAATATCTTTGAATATTTATATGGTAAATTAACACTGTAGTGTAGAGGAGGTTTGGCAGAAAATCTTTGTGGATCTTGCAAGTTGCTGCATGCAAAGTTAGTGGTTTTGTTGCAAAAGCACATATTAAAAAAACCCCAAATGCCACATCTAAAATGTGCTGAGTAAGGGTGCCAAGAGTTGAATCTGGCAGTATGTGATTTTTGCAAATGTGTCTTGCTTTGGGTTGTCATTTATTCAGTGAAACCTTTATTTTAGAAATTGCTTATACAGGGGAAAAGCTTTGTACCTCCTCTAATGGGTATCTGAATTTTACTGAAATTCACCTAATTGAATTAGGAAGACCTTATTAAAGGTTTTTCAAAAATTGCAAATTGACCTCAGGTTTGATAAATCTGCTGGTCCTTCTCAGTTGTTATTGGCATTAATTTGCTGTAGAAGGAAGGGTTCTCATTGTTTAGTTGAAGTGAAATTTTTAATTTCATGGAGAGATGGAAGAGTGCTTGCTTCTTTCCTCAATTTTTCAAAGCTGGTTTTTCTTTTAAAAGGGCCTCTTTCTTCAGTTGCAGCCTCAAGAACAAGAAGGAGGACCCTGTGTTGGGGATGAGAAATAATTCTCTTTGAAGAAATGTGGCAAATTTAGAAGACCAGTGGAGATCGTAAAAGTCAGAACAACCGTGTTGGTTTAGAAATTGCTCTGTTTATGTTAGCCATGGCGTTACCAAGGAGAATTCTTCAACTGGGTTTGGGCAGAGTAATTTCAGTTTAGCACCCACCTCAGCTCCTCCATGCAGGGGTCACACCTGACCCATTGCTCCACCCACCACGGAGTAACTCTTGGGCGCAGCAGTGGGCTCTGTGAAGTGCCAGTGCACTACATAAGGTGAGGGAGAAGTTACCCATGTGGATCTGTTCATGTGGGAAGATAAGGCTAAACTTAACCATCTGTAGGCAATTAAAATTCATGACAGAAGGTCAGGATATTATACTCTCTGCCAGTTGCTACTTCATTAACTAGACTTATGCAAATATAACCTGGTCTGTTAAAATTTAACCCCAAGAGATGACTTCTTGCAAGAGAATGTGTTGATGCATAAAAATAGGAAGTGCTGAAAAACTGTAGACACCTCTTTCAGCTTAGTATAAAAACACAATGGCTGAGAAAAAGGCAGTTTCTACACATAATAAACAAAGTATTTAGTAAGCAGTTGTGTCTAGTAGATATTAGGTGATGGAACGGTCTAATATAAACTGCATCCTTGTAGAGCGTTTTTAAATTCTTGCTAATGAATTCAGATCCCCTTTACTATTTAAGAATACCCTTGATTTCTCTTGTAGCTAAATCTAATCTAAGTATTGTATTTCAGCATGGATAGGATTTTATCTTTTCCTTAAGCGTGGTGTCCTTCTGTCTCTCTACTATTTTGTCCTTCATTTTCCCCAGTTATTATTGTTTTTTCTGTTGAGAGATGGTAAGAGTAAAGAAGCAGCTGTAACTTCCCATGTACTTAGTTTTCCTGAACTTGGTTCCCAGTAGTGGTGTCTTGATGGTGTTCCCTCCACCGGTGGAACACTTTAAAACCTTTGTTTCACTTGGGTGCAATCTGTCTGTGGTGCCAACTGCCTGTAAGAGTTCATCTTTTCTGTTACCGCATTGAGTGCTGTGTCTTGGGCTTGTTCAGTGAATGACTGTGAATAAGCTCAAAGGCTTAACGTTTTTTTTGTTTTTCAACTTGTATTCAGCCTAACATCTGAGCCACCTTATCCAAGATCTTTTATCCTGTTAGGGCAGGGTGTTCCTAAGGATGGATATCCAGATGAAATTAGAAATTGTAAAGGCCTCTTTATACCATAGTTTTGGGTCACCATGTTACAATAGTAGCTATCAATTATTAAGGTATCTGTGGCTGAGACCTGTTTTTGCTGCAGAACTGTGTTTTTTTTTTTCCTTTGCTCCTAATCAGAAGGAAAAACTATCTAATTGGTCTCATCTTTGTCACTCTTCAGTGCTATTGATCATCACAGACCGTGGGTTTGACGGATGGATGTAACATTTGGGGTATCTGTAACTCAGATCTATGCTTTTTTCCAAGGGAAATATCAAAAGCATTCAGGAAGGTCAACCTCAGTCATTAGCACTGTAGCCTAGTCTTTAAGAAAAGAAACAAATCGTAAAAGGAAAACAAACAAAAAAGTTTACCCTGACTTTCTTTTCTCTTCTGTTTTCTCACTGCAGATGCCTTCAAAATTGAAAGAAGGTAGACTTCCAAAGATTAGTATACCTTGCTTTCTTTGTTATAACTAGTCACTAGTTAGGTAGGTGTCACTTGTGACTAATGTTGAAAGGCAACAAGATTTCTCCTGAGTGGCTCAAATAAAATACTGAATACTAAATACATTATTTGGGGATTAGCAAGGTGATTAGATGTACCCACTGAAGTTATTGTAAGGGTTAGGAAATGGAGATGGTAGAGTTCCAAGGGAAAAAAAAAAACAAACCCACTGTTTCTCAAAAAACCATGTTTCATGAGTTTCAGCCCTCAGGGAAGGACATATTTTCAACTGCTCCTGTTCCTACCCCTCCCCCTCATAAAGTGATTGGTAAAGTAAATAGAAATGTAATTATGCCCTTTCTGGCTTGGATATTTCTTCCTGGTGTACAAAAGCACAGCCACAAGGTAAGGCAGTGGTTTTTAAGTGATGGAACAAGATGCGATGGGGATGGGTTTATGTCATCTTTGTTGTGTATACTCAAAGGTAAGAGAGAAGGAGATATATGTAGCTGTATATATATATGCCTGTGCACACATATGTATGCGTAGACTTCTATCTACTTTCCCCTTCCAGGACTTGTGTTTAGACATTGTGCTATTCCTGGGAAATTATGGAGCCCTTTCAAGTTGAGAATAATTATACAGCAATGTGTGGATCTGAGATTGTTAGAAGTCTGTCTTTAATGAGGTGTTTCCAGTTAGTTGCTTGGGAGTGTGGTAAAGCTTCATACTAAAATGTGTATCTGTACTTCTTCCATCACATGCTGGGATGGGAATTCTTGCAACCCCTGCTGAACACACTCCTGAGTTGTCCCCAGCCAACAAAGGGTGGCTTGGAGGCAGCTAGCAACAAGTGTGTGTGCATATGAGAGTACATCACTGACATGACTGGGCCACTCTTAAGGGATGGGTTTATTTCCTTGTCACATCCAGACTGTGTGGAGAGGTCCTGGGCATTGGGGATATAGAAGGTAACTCTTGAAAACCTTGAGTGATAACAATTCCTAGAAACATGGTGATTTGTAATTTTTTTTTTAACTATCTGAATTTGGTATAAGAATTGGTGTGTGTTGTCCTAAAGTCTTTGGAATTATTTTTTTTTTGAATGTTAGTTCTCTAGGTCGTGACTGGAATAATTTTCTCCAGGATGAGCAAATGCCCTGTGGACAATATGTATTCTTGCGTATTCAATTTTTTTTTAAAAACAATGCCGTAACTGAGCTAAAGATAAATAATCTGATTCAACTAGTAAAAGGTTTTAAAGGGGCAGAGACATTCAGCACAGAAGTGGCAGACAGAGGACATGCTTGCTGCTTCATGAGATCAGGGACTTCATGTAGTAGATACAGAAAAAATTCATCTCAGGCAAACAACTGAAGGAATTCAGCCTATGTTTGACAATATTTATTGCTGCTTCCTTTTGTTTCCTTCCATCCCCAACCAATCCCTGTTCCTGGTCAGCTTTGATGGTCAGCTCTCAAATAGGAAGCAATCTCAAACACTTCTCATGACTGTTAATGGATGTTGATCTCTGCTACTCTGCATGCTTGGTAAAGGTTTTAAATAGGTGTCTTTATTTTCTGACATCCATCAGTTTCTCCTATATATGTAGTGTCTGGATATTGGCATTTGGACTCTGAAAATGCAGGCAGATTCACTGCTTCCTAACAATTCACTGCTTCTCTGCTGGAGAAAAGCTGGTAGTTGTTGTTGGTTTTTTTTTCTTTTTTTTCTTTTTTTTTTTTTTTTCTTCACTTGGTCCAAGCTAAGGCTGGTCCTGTTGGTCAGTGTCTGAATTTGGAAGCTTGTAGCTATATTTTCCTGTCTTTCTGTATGCTTGTCTCCTTCCTTGTCTTGTGTACTTACTTGTGTATGTGACTGTGAAAGTTGTCTGAGTAGCCTCACTGTATGGAGAGGGATAGTGGTGGTTTTGTGAACTTGCTGGAAAATTTTAGTTTCACTCTCAGCCAGAGGTCCCCACCCAGCTGGGGAGGCTTCTGTGGTTCTGTGTTGGTGACTGCATTGGGCTTGTTCCTGTGGCCTTGACTTTGTGGAAGTAAAAACTTAACTCAGCCTTCAAGTGTCACGTATATAGTTTCCTTGTGGTATACTGTGTTGGGATTTCACCAAGGTGGCCCAGCTTTTTAGACTTCTTGGCTTTTTAGAGATAATTGTTTGATTTTTTTTTTTGTTCCATTTCCTGCATGAATTGCTCATAAATCACAGTCAAAGGTCTGGCAATAACTTGTTAATGCAAACCTGAGCCACATGGTTCTACTCTGCCTAGCTTTCACTTTCATAGTGGATTTTGTATCCAGGCACGAGGGGTGTGTGTCATGTGGTGTGATTCTTGGGGTGTGCTGGGTAGGGCCAGGAATTTGACTCAGTGATCCTGATGTGCCCCTTCCAACTTAGCAGATTCTATGATATGTGCAGTGATCTGCTCTTCCCACACCGGGTGTCATTTGCTACTTTTTGCACTGTTACAGTGCCAGAAAAGGAGGAGAGACTGATTATAGAGAGCTAAACTCTCAGTGCTTAGCTGGAAGGTACTTGAGGGCTACAGTGGTGCCTCTAAAAGATTGAGTAAGTGGATCTTGGCAATGCCTATTTTTGAACCTGGGTTATGTTAAAAGGCATGTGGCTTATCCCAAAACAATTTTGGGAACTTATGCTCAGGTTGACAGTGCTGAAACACATCTGCTGCATTTCTGTGAAGTTGTTGTAGATGAGAGTGCTGTTTTGTACTTGCAATGTTTACCAAGCCTTTCTAACATTATCCTGATTTGTGGTGGCTTTTTTTTTCTTTTTCTATGCTGATACAGCACTCGTTAGAGTGGAAGGTAATATATGTTAAATGTTCTACAGATAATGAAGGAAATTTGCATTTCATAGTGGTATTAGCCAGGAAACTTAATTATAAAATGTGACCATTATCTTCAGAGAAAAGGCTGGCTGAAGCTGTAAAATTTCTGATGTCTTCAGAAGCCCTGTAATAATAATTTCTGTAACTAGTGGGCTGGGTTGGAGTCACTCACCTTCTCTATTCCTACTTCCTGAGCTCTGCACTGTTTTGGGATTGCTGCTGCTGTTTGAACCTTCTTGCTCCCCAGCAGCTGCAGAACCTGAACGGGCCTTGTATGCTTCCAAATCATAACAAATCTCTTGGCTCATCTGTTTTGCTATAGAAGATGGGGTTTAAGGGAGGAGAAGAACCTACCAAAAGAACTTTGATCTGCTCACTGTGTCTGTAATCCATTCCTGGATTTTGAGGGATAGGTGGGCTGTAGAATCGGTTGTGGCCAGATGCCATGGCTTAGAAATGAAGCATGAGGAATTCCCTCCTGTCATTACTGCTGCCCTGGCATGGCTTCCTAGCAGACTTCCTAGTTTTGGTTGGGAAATAGGTTGTTGGTGAGACTGATTTTTCTGAAGAAGTGAAGCAGTGGCAAACCAGCTACGTCATAGGAGTCCTCTTGGTGTTTTTGGCCAGAACGAACTGCACAGTGTGTGGGGAACTGAATGAATAGTCATGATAGGAACTGAGAGGTGCTCCAGCCATTCCAGTGGTTGTCAGAAAGTTCTTGCTGTCTGCAGTTGGATGTGTATCCCTGTACTGTCCTCCTTCTTTAACAATTACTGAAATACAGAGGTTGAAATGTGTTGAAGCAATTCCCCCTAATTCCTGGAGGAGGCAACAAATGTTGCGGTAGACCCTGGGAGCTTCTCCAGTTGTGTTTGTCAGATGGAGGTAGCAAAGCTCCCTGGCTGGGCTGGGCTTAGTCAGGAGCCTGGTATTGAGGATCTATGAGTCATGGTCCAGCTAAAATATCATCATAGGGACATTTGAGGAAGTTATATTTCTTATGAAAATGTTTCTTCCCTCTCCCACCATGTCTACTTACTCCTGCTTTTGTGTGCTGGTGGAAGAATTTCAGTGGTCACATCTGATCCTGACCAGGAACATGTCCTGTTCTCTGCTGCTTCTTTATCCCAGCTGCCTGATCTGGAATGCAAGAGACAAAACAGGGGACATGCATGTTTTCTATGCAGAATTGGTAGGGATTTAAACTCACTTTACTGGGAGTGTACTGGATGGAGTGCCATGAACTGGCCTGCCTCATTGGTTTTGACCCTCCTGACCCTCTTTTGAGAGTCAAAAGACTGATGAAGAGCTGTGTAGTTCGAAGTAGAAGAATGGAAGGTAGATCAAGTTAATTATGGTGGAGTGGCAGGTATAAAATTGTGTGACAGCACCTGATGATCATGTGGGAGTGAGAAGACTGAATGAACTGTCCTGAGATTTGCTTTGAGAGATGATCATCTTTTTTTCTTAACAGTAGTGGGGGGTTGATCATTTACAGGAAGAGTAAATAAGTATTTGGAGGCAAGCAAGGAGAAAGGTGGTGGAAAACTGCAGAGCTGGGGAAGCTGAGTGTAAAAGTAAATTTCTGAAACCCCTGGGTAATGCAGCTTCTTGACTCTTTGTGGTCATATAGCTGCATTTACACTAGAGCTACTTTTCAGTGACCCAGAGTCTCACATGCACTTAGTAGCACAAGTTCCCAGAAAGATAGGTTGTAGCAGGTTGTTTTTAGATAGCATCACCAACACTTTAATTACATCTGTATGAAGTTCTGTTTCTGAACCTTGCCACCTATATCCTAAATTGTCTTACTTATCTCACAGTGAAAGCTGTAAAGATCCTTATTCTGTTAATCCTCTCTTTCAAACCATATTTATGAAGATATGTAATAAGGGTTTATCTTTTTTCTGTGGCTGACTTGAAATACTTGTGGCAGACTTTGTTAGAGGGAGGAGAATGTGTCAGAATGCTGTAATTTAAAATTAAACAAAATCACCTACAAGCAGACTAAAGAAAACAAACAGTGTTGGGAAAGATGGGACAGGAAGGGCTTGTGGATATGATTCCCTGGCAAGAAGTACTGGGGATGTAAAACCTGTGAGTGAAATAGAAATAAAGGCCAGCTTTGAGATGTGATCATGACAGACAGAAAGATGGTGATTAGCTGGAGTTAGATTGAAAGACAGAAAACAAAAGGACACAAGGATGCAGCCCCTCTCCACCCTGCCAAGGCATCAGGGAGAAAGTAGATAAGAAAAGTAGTCTTTAGAGTTTGGAATATAGTATGATTTGGTAATATGGTAGTTCTCATAGGCTGCATGCAAATCTTGTAAGTTTTGTGTCTCACGCAGGTTGGTCACTGTAAATTAGAATATTCAACAAAAAAGCACATGTAATATATTGTAACAAGGTCCTCGCTCTCCTAATGCTCTGACCCCTGCTCTCTTACCTGCCCTAGCTCTCTTAGCTCCCTTACCTCCCTTACCCCTGCTATTTCCCTTACCTCATACCCTCTCTCTCTCTCTCTCTTCCTCTCTTTGGGGCTTCCCTTCAGCTGAGGCTGGTGGCTGAAGGCAAAGCCCTCTTTACCCACGACCCTCGTAGTAAAACCACGTATTTCTAGAATATCTCAGGTCTGCGGAGTTCCTTCTCCCTGCCATCCATGGATGCTCCTACAAAACAATGTCAATGCCATAGTTATGCTATGAAGTAAAACAAAAAACCAAAAAACCCCACCAACCAAAACCAAGCAGCAGTGAAGTTTTATAATGCTTTGTTCAGGCAACTGTCTTAAACCAGTCCAGTTAAAGTAAGGGAACTGCACATAAATAGAAAAGTTTGTGGCAGTTAACTGTGATAATACTACAGTTGGATATTAAATGGTTGGTAATGAAGGCATAATAATGTTTGGTTGAATATAGGTGTTATAGAAAAGTGTTCAAATCTAGGGCAAGTTGAAGGCAGCGTAACAAAGACAGTTACACACAGTTTGAGTGAATTACAGCTGTCATACAACTTGTTTTTGTTTTGTTGTCCATCTCCTTTATTTAGTTTTACCAACCTATAAAGAATTTTTTTTAAGGAGACTTGTGAACAAGTTTAATGTAACTTTCTTCAATATTAACTTTGTGAAGTTGAAGTCCTTGTTGCTTGGATGTGTTGGCAGGACTGCAGAGAGAAACAAGGCTTGCTTCTCAGTAGCAACTTCTTGCTGCTCAAGCAGGAGAAGTTAAACTTGTAAGAAAATAACCCTAGATAAAACCTATTCAGTGTTTGGTAGCAGCAACAAAAGCGAGTAGGGTAGTAGGAAAGACAAGACAACATAAGGAACAAACTGGTAAATGTGTGCCATTTGGAGCACTTTGCTTCCTGTGCTAGGGAATCTGGGGGGTTATAAAGGCTCATCTGCTAAATGGGGTGAGGATCTCGAATGCACAGGACAGTGCATCGTGTCTCAGAATCTCAATCTTTGGTCCACTTTGATGTAAGAACTTTTGAACAAAGGTGTTTATATTATATATTCACATTCTTATTGTGATTATAGCTATGATATATATATTTGAAAACATGAAAACAGTGATTGTTTATTTAAACACTTAAATTCAAAGGGGAAAAAAAGGGCAATTATTAAAGGCTTCAGCCTTAAAATGTTTTTGTTAAAGTAATGTGAAATTTTATTGAGCCAGTTGTAAGGATGTTGCAGCCAATGTCAAATAGCTTCATAACCAATAGTACAAAATGAGGGTGTGAAGGGAATAGCTGAAAAGCTGCTGTTCAGACCATGGATGAGGCTATGCCTGCTCACACATCAAGTTCAAGGTGTGATGCTTCACTAAGGTGACCAATAATGTTGTGTATGCATCTGCTTTTAACCCTTTTAAAATTTGAAGTTGTTTTAAAATCAGCTAGTAAACATGTATGTTGTTGACATTAAATATTTATGTGGGAATGTTGTGCTGCATCTGTTGCATCACAGTAATTGTGAAGAAGCAGTTGTATTTTGGGGCTTCATTTGTCTGGCTTAGAAATGTGTATGCTTTGCCAGTCAGTCTTGCACATAAAGACTTTTTAGAGTATACTATATATACTGTCTTCATCTCAACCTTCACGTGATTTAGGCTTTAAATCCAACTAACACTTGGTTATGGACAAAAACAAAGACGGTGGTGGCAGCAAGTAGTGTTGTTCATTGTGCCACAGTACTTTGAGAGGCACAGATGGAGTTTTTGAGATGGATACCATGTGATTGCAGGGTAACTTCTGCACAGTGTTTGCTAGATTTGCTTACAAGGTTTCTGAGAGTTTTATTATCATATATTAGTGGGTGGTGGCATTTGAAGAATAGAAGAATGCAATCCTTCTGCCAGTGGAGCTTTGGTAATTACTCCTCCACACACTTGAGCTTTAATAACTGAGCCCAGTGTTTTCCATTTGACCTGGCAGAAGCCTGCAAAGTGTACACATAGAAAGCTTGCTGAAAATTTCTTGAAAACAAGTGAGGGTGTAAACATGCAATTTTTTGCTGGCTTGCAAAATTGAATTAGTTGCTGCCCCTCAGCTGCTTACCACTGCCTAGTCTACTTCTCACCACATCTGCTGATCGTGGCAGGTGTGAGCTTCCATTAGCTAGTGTGGAATTGAGTGAGGTGCCTATTAACCCAGCCATTACTTAGCCTCTTCAGACTGGGCTGCTTCCCAGTCTCTGCTTGGGAATCTGGGCCAGTGGCTTGAGATAGATAGATGCACATTTTGTCCCAAATAAAATACCCTCTCATTTTCACTGCTGTGGGATCTCTGCTTATGAGTGTGTGTGTAGCATTACTGTCGGAGAAACTTGAGACTTTTTGGCGTTTAGTTGTGTGGGTCTATTCTTCCTTTAGGTAATGGTTCAGTTGTGTGATGTGCTTTGTCTCTTCCACAATCCTTCTCAAGTCCCCTGATACACAGAAATGCTGTGCTAAACTGAAGATCACTCCCTCTGAGAGCTTTAATTCTCACTTCTGTGGCCCTAAGAAAGCAGGTTGATGCTGTTTGTTGCTTTACTATTTGTTCTTATGTTTCTCTTTTCTAGTTGGCACTGCAGTGTGGTGGTTCTGTGTTGCCATAGCTGCTGAGTGATGGTTCCTCTGTAAACTGATCTCAGCCTCAGAGTAGTTTATTAATCTGTTATTTTGCAGGTTCCAGTAGACTCAATATTTAACAAAGCACAGGATTTTACCTCATTCTTTATCTTCTGTGCGAATTGGTGAAGGAGGAGAGAAAGAAGGCCATTAATTTTAACAACAGTTCTAATAATGTACTTCTAGTACCTGACAATTGATGTTATGATTTTTTTAATACTGTCTTTGTAGAATGTTATACCTACCAAAATGTCTGAATGTTGGCTGCTCTAGTGCTGTGGGCTGGGTCCCTGCACCCGAGCTGGGTGCTGTGTCACTGTGCTAAGTCCTGAACACCCAGTGCAGCCTTTCTGCACTGAGCTGAGTAGATGTGTTGATTTTTCTTTTTTTTTTTCCCTTTTTTGACTCTGATAGCAGCAATGCAATTTCAGAAAGAGGGATGTTTGCCTTGGGTCCTTGGCAGGAGACAGGTTTCTACCCTGAGGAGTTTAACTGGAGATGTTTGTGTTGGAGCTGACCAAGGTCTATAGGGAACAGGCTTTGTTTTATTCTTCTTGGTTTCAGTGTGCCTCTAATAGTTTCCTACTGAATTTTAGCTCTCTGAACTAGGAAAAGACAGCCTGTTTAACTTAGGGAGCTCTCTTCAGTATTCTTGTTCAAGGAAGGAAAAGGGAAACTTGGGGGTCCTAATGCAGACTTTCTTCAGATCCCACTTTTCTAGGTGAACAAAACTTTCCATCCCCACCATGATGACTGGGAAGTCCAAAGAATTTTGTTAATAGTTCCTGCAGAAAGCAGGGCAGCTCTGCACAATGCTGTCCCTCTTTGTCCTCTGTGTTTTTTTGTTGTGGGAAAGCATGAATAGAATACGTTGTTGCAAGCAGGAAGGGAAGTAGACTGTCTGGGTGGAAGAAATTGATCACTAATTTTAACAAGACTGGTTATGTGTATGCTTGCGACACTCGGTGTCAGTTTGGAAATTAATAGCATGTTCTAAATGGTACAGCTGAAGAGTTAATGTCTTAGAGGGTGCTGTCAGATCACCCACTCATTGTTACAGGGCATTAAAAAAAAGGAAAACCAAACTTTCAGATCTTTGGAGTGCAATGTTGGTGGAACCCTGCTGTTCATTGGCCAGGTTGTGCCACTGTTGAAATGTGCCTGTGATTATATTTAACTGTGATTATGTCCCCTCCTTCTCACCATGGCAGGAGATAAGAGTTTTAGCTTTTGGGATGAAGTTTGTGGTTGCAGCCCTGGCTGGTAGACTGAAAGCGTGAAGACTTGGGAGATGTGCTTGCTCCAGAGCTCCTCCCCAGGCTTCCTCATGTGTTTTCCTTCCTCTCTGCCTGGCTTGAGGCAGACACCAATGCACAGCCCTGTGAAGTCTGGATGGGGAAAGACCAGAAGAGCTTAAAAAGAATCTAACAGAGGATACTTTCTAAGGAAAAAAGCCTGTGGGGTTTACAAGGAAGCTTTGAAATGTTTATGTTCTTGCAGGTACAAACAGACATTTACAAAATGAGTGACAGGAAAGCGTACAAGTAAATTATTCATATTCTTGCCTAAACCATTGCTTCCAAAGCTTTGGATTGTGCCCTGGCATATGAAGGATAGAGGAATGAGATGTGTTTTGGGAGCAGTGCCTTTTTCTGCAGCAGTCCCTGGTGCTGTGAGGTATGCTGAGGGCAGTTGCCTGTCCTGGCTGGAGTTGCTTACCCAGCAGCTCTTACAGCTGCTTGGCCACTGGCTTGAACGCAGTCTGTCCCACTGCAGCAGGGCAAGCTGTTTTAAAAACTGTGAACCATCAGGATTGCTTGTTGGAGGAGCTGGGGCAGCTCAGGTGATGGCCCCTCTCCTGTGCTTGGGCTTGCCTGCTATCACTCAGTGCCTGGACTTCTGCTGAAATACACATTACACCCCAGATATAAGGACACAGATGTTGAGCAGTGCATCTGTCATGGAATCATTGGGATTTGTTTTATAAAGGTGCCTGTGAATGGGCAGAAACTTTGTCTTGGAAGGTGTGCTCAGCATTTTAAATGAGAAGCAAAATGCAGAGGGCTTCTACTTTACCTGTGGACCTCAGTCACTCCTCTGAGTTGCCATAAACAGGTGGGCCAGGATGTTTTGTGAAAAGAAGGTACTGTTTGGATGTGGTTGGGTTTTACAGGTGTGATTATAACATGAACAACACATTCACAAGATTAATGTCCTCCACAGATTTTCTCAGTATTTACATTCAAAATATTCCCTTTTACAAAAGGAAAAGGGAAGCTCTAAGAGGAACGTCAAAAAAAGCTAAAATTATGGTGATTCTTGAAAGGCATTACAATTTATGTACAATTGCTACTATTATTTCTTTTGCAGGATGAGTCAGTTATTTGTGGCAGCCACAGGCATGCTGTTTTATGTGACCCATGTGTCAAGTGCCTGAAGCGCTGTGTGCTGGAAGGGTTTGTGTTGGAGCTGCCTGTGAGAGCAGTGAGAATATCTCTGTGTGTTATCTGTACTGCAGTGCTCTACTAGCTGCCACACACTTGGTTCCTCTTCCACAGTAGTGAGGGCATTTACTGTATTGATAATGTTCTTTTCAGTAGAAAACTTTATGCTGACGTGAACCTAGCTGTGTGAAACCAAGGTTTCAATAGAAATGCTAAAAACTCATTGTTCTCCATCTGAATTTCCTGGTGGTGTGGGATTCCTGGAAATAGGGGTTAAACTAATAACCAGTTTCCTTCAAAATGCAACAGACATTTGAAATATTACTTTCTGTTCAAGTTCCCGTTGCCCTTCCACCATCCTTCTTAGCATCTCCTTTCAGAAGTGCTTGTGTGCTTGCTGAAACAAGTATTGTGTGGCCTGCTAATTCAAATCAAGTTTGGCAGGCCAGCAAAAAAAAATTGTCAGGTTGTTGTGGTGAAATAAAACATCCTGAACAAAATTATGGGGTGTTAATCCCACAGCATGAAAAGCTCTAAACTAGATGCTCATTATATGAGTATTATAAAGGATAGAACTAGACAAGTAGCACAGGAACCTTGAGAAAGGTTGAGCTTTCCCCTCTAGGAAAACTCTTGGCTTGCTTGGCTCTCACCTTGGAGAAGGAAGGTGAAGGAGGAACTCTGTATGTCTTTGTTCTGCTCCCATAAGAAGTCCCTTAGATTTGTTTTTCTTTTTCCCTCTGCCATAAACCCAAGCCTTTCTCTATGGATTTGTATGGAAGAGTGGAAGTTCAGAGCCGGGCTACCCAAGGCCTACTTGGAACACAGCTGCCTGGAGGCAGACTGTGAAAAAGAAGCCAGTTTCCTCTTCTCAGAGTCAAGGCATTCAAGGCTCTTGGAAGGCTCCCAGAAGGCAAAGAAGAAATGGAAACCAATCTCATTATAGATTGTCTTGCATACAGGGGAGTTTTATAGCTGAAGGATGTTGCCCTCTGCTCCCATTGTTGTTTGCCTCTGTGAACTTTAGTTTTACTCTGAATCCAGTGCTGACTCTGTATATGCTGGGGCTGAGATAGGAAAGTGATCTTAAGTATTTGAGCTCACCTTCAAATGAATGGGTACAGTTATCTGAGTTTTTTTCCCCTCTTTTTTTCCTTTCCCCCCTCTACCTCTAGGTGCTTTTTTCACCTTCCCATTCCCTGCTGTGTGGACGGAGCTATAGATGAGTAGTGTTTCCCATATGAAGTGTAGCATTCAGACCTACTCTTCAACAAGGGCTGAATTGTCATCTAAGCTCCAGTCCTTCTGAAAACTGTTAAAGCAAGCTAGTCATGTGTTGAGAGTAGCCTTGTTCTTCATGCTTTGTAATACATGGGCAAGCATAAAAAGACATGATTTCTACTTACTAGACTTCTAGTTAGGCTTCCATCTCCTTCTGTCTTCCCACAGTAGTTTCAGCTGGTCTTTTTTATCATACATGATAAGAAGCCTAGGCAGCCAGCCAGCTGCTGTGGAACTATAATAGGGCCAGTGGCATGTACAAAATTTGATTACTGCTGTCAACACCAGAGAGAATAGAAGAGAGCACGTACTCCAGTCAGAGAGCTACTAGATAAATGGCCTCTTGGATTCAGTAGTAAGGGAAATAAGACCATCTTCCTCCTAATGAATGAAGTGGTTTATGGGTAGAGAATATACTAGCGCATTGAGCTCCAGAGTTAGGTTAAATTTTTTTTTAAAAAGTCTTCCTTTGCCTTCTTCAAAGATTACTTTGACCAGAATTTTCCATTTCTATTCTGCTTATCTGCTCCTGCGGTTAATGTATGGATTTCACACCCAATACTTCAGATATTCACAGAGGCCATGGTTTTATTTTAAAATTTAGATTAAAAATATTCCTGCCATCCAAAAGCCAACTTTTTTGCAGATGGGTTCTGATACAAAACTATTTCATGCTAGTAATTCTATCTCCATTTAGGCAAGAGATGTTTGATTTTTAATTTAAACACAGTGCAACACCCTCCCCGCCTTCCTGCTTCCCTCCCAAGCTAATAAATATTCTCAGTGTATATTCTTATTGAAACGTTGGATTTCTGAGGTAAAACCTGCTGTTAGATAAGTGTTTTTTTCTGATGTTTATGGGGCAGCTGCTGATGGCAGAGCTTGAGATGTGAGCTTCTCTGGGAGCTCTGCTGCATGAATGATTTACTCAGCTTTGCTAATAGCTTCACATTGAATGGAGTTCATGGGACTAATGGAGTCAGACTGGTGTTTCTCTAACTGCTCTTGCTGACTGCAGCCACTTTCTCATTTGAGAAGTGTTAAACCCAGAAATGTTGTCACAAACTAGCTGACTCATGAAACTTGTGCTTATTCTTCAGTCTTGCCAACTGTGGGTGGGCCTTATCTTGGAGCAGTGTGGACTATGGTGAGGTGAGGTATTGGACACACAGGAGGTCATTCTTAGGGAATTCAGATCAGTCTCAACAAAACTTGAAAAGAGGAACGTGTGGTGCTGTTGGTAAAACTTCTGGCATATGTGCAGGTCTGTCTGCTAATTCTCATAATTTGCTTGGTGCAGTTGGAAGCTTTTATTTGTTTTGGGCTTGGGAAGTGCTTGGCACATTAAGCTTTGTATTTGTATTTACAAAATACATCCTTGTTTGTTTCTAAAATAGAATTCGTAGCTTTAAAACTTTTATTACCTTTCCACTTTGCTCTTGTTTGCATGGTTCACAAAAATGTTTGATAACAAATATTTGATCTAGCCCCCTGAATGTATGGTTGTCTTTTTCATGGAAACAAAACTCCTTTTGTGTGAAGCCTTTCAGCCTTCAACTTTGGAGAATTCTTGAATTTGGGGAAAAAACATCCAACCCACAAATTTAAGTAAGACCAACTTCTGGCCCTCAAAAATTTGAAGAAAAATCTGATTTTGATTTCTCCCTCCCTCTCTCTTCTGAGTAGTGTCTGGGGTGTGAAATAGTAAACTGTCCTGACTGGATATCAATGAAGAGAAGAGAGCTGTATCTAGAACATTTGTCTTAGAGCATGATACAATGAGACAGGCAGACAAATGAAACAGCCTCTGTCTTTCTGCTTTTGAAACCAATTCTGTGGTTTAGAACATTCCTCTGGTCACGGTGCTTGTACTTACGTCTTAATCTCTTCTTGCATCACTTTGTTGTGACTATTGGAATTCTGTACAGTTCAGAACCTCAAATTCTGGAATATGGAGTGTCTTTCATAACTACAGTATTTGGAATCATCTTTATTTGATTATAAAGTTGGCAACAGGCTGTTGAAGACAGGAATTCGATTTGCTTTTTGTACTGATGGTAAGCACAGTTTAAAGGCCCACTTGAAAATAACTCTGATCCTATCATAGCCTTGCATTACCAACTTTCTGCTTTACTGTTCCTTGCTCTGTCTTGTTTGGAATTACTGCACAGTGGAGTGGGCATGCCTAATCAGAGTTTGTAATTTTCAACTGGGAGGTTTATTTGTGCAACTTCCTTTTTATGCTGTAATCTTATGTTTAAAATTTCTTGGGCTTTTTTGAAAGGTCATTAAAAGATGTGGATGTTACTTTGCAGAGTTGTTCTGGTTTTATGTTCGGTTGAATGTGTGAAAAAAGTGTTATAGTGATACTGAAAATTTTTATAGAACTAATGCTAAAAATGTTTAGGATTTTTAAAATGAGTGTGGTGTTTGACCAGAGAGTTTGATTTCAGCAGAAGAGGAAAATTACCATTAGCTTTCCTATTTTCAATTTGTAGAATTTAACTTGCCAGTTCTCTGAAAGCTGGAGTGTCCTCCTGTTTTCATAAAAAGCAGCAAAGCAGCATATTTATCTGATTTTAAAAAGAAAATAAATCTCAATTAGATTGAAGTCTGTTACTTGCTAACGTGCAGCCTTTTTAAAGGTTTGTTTCCTGAATGGTTTTGTCAGTCACTGTGTGGCTGAATGTGTCAAACCCTCTGAGGAAAACCAGCGCTTCCCTCCCCCTTGAATCCCAGCATGCAGTTCTTGTGTGGGTACTCGCGTGTACTTCCTCTGCATCTTCACTTTCCTGTTATTCAAAGAGTCAGCTTGATCATGAGCGTTCAGACAGCCAAAACAGTTGCGTGGAAGAAGTGCAAGGTGGCTGCCCCTCGGCATACAGACGGGCAGACCTGTTGTGCTTCGCTGGGTGAGTCCTTCCCTGTGTCCTGGAGGCTGTGCTAGATGAAAGGATCCACCCATGTGGGTCTGTCTTTATCTTCCACACCTGATGAAAGCTGCTTTTCTTAACTTTGCAGAAGTTTATTTACTCTAACAGAGCAGGTCGTGGAAGGCAGGGCAGGAAACAGAGTGGGGACAGGCTGTTTTCTGTGGCACTGCTCCACTGCAAGTGTTGTGTGAGCTCTGGCTGCATCACACCTGCAGCCACAAGATCCTCTTGGTAATGCTTCTGCTGTGGGCTTCCCTTTCACCTGTAACAGTAACTTGCTCCTGGTGCAAGCTTTAGCGTTATTTTGTCTGATTGAAAGTCTTAATGTCCCCACTTTTCTTAAAATATACATTAGATTACAGTGGTTTCAGCATTTACTTGTTTTGATTCTTTACAGTTCTGCCTAGTGTGCCTTCTGCTACTTTTGAATGTATAAACTTACAGCAGCTCATTGATGCCCCACAAGTTTTTCTCCTCATTTTGGTGGTGTGTCAAGAGAACAGTATTTCCTGTAATTTGGAAATAATGTTTTGTGGAGGGATGCTTTGAAAAAGAAGCAATTTGGGATATTATTCTTTCTTCCATTTGCCATCTTTCATACCTATTCTGATTGAAATTTCATTTATTGTCTCTTCTGTTTTTTTTTTTGTTTTTTTGACTGGGGCCAAATGACAGGGATTGGCAAGGGAAAGACAATTTGATCATTCCTAGTACCTGTGAATATGTTATGTAGATACAGTTATTGACAGATGGGAACTGTTTATTTTGTGAATTCAGATGTCAGGTGTCAGATTCGTGAAAGCAGAACCTGTTGATTAATAAAGAATTTGATCCACTTGACTTTTCATGTGGTTTTTTTTTTTTACAAAGCTGGAGTCTGAATATTGGTTTTTAGAAATAGAAACTAAAATCCTCTGAAGATGCATCAGTGTAATAGCTAACTTTAGAATAAAATGGTGGGCTGGGACTCTGATTTCAAGTATGTTTGCTTCTAGAACAATGAGGTGGATTTGGATATATGCCAGTTTAGCTGAGAGCAAAAACTTTTCCTTTGTGGCTTAGTCCAAACTTCCTTAAGAAACTGACAAAAATGTCAAGAAAACTCAGTAATGTGAGTGGAATTGCTTTTGACTGACTCTGGAGAGCTCAGTAAATTATAGGTTGGAGAGATCTAGTGTTCTTCAAAATCTGCACGTATTCTGCCCTCAAATGTGAGACAGCTGCAGTTGATCACTCTTGGAAGGTTAGCAGTAGGAGAAAAATCAATCTGCTTGGTTTTTAGCCTGGGCTGCTGTTCATGGAAGTTGTTTTTTCTGGCTCTGCATGTATTGGTGTAGGTTTTTTGGGACTATTTCTTGGGTTTTTTTCCTTCTTTTTTTGGTTACATTTTTAGAAGAGGATAAACTTGGGACAGGAGTTACAAGCAGCCACGTAGTTAATTGATGAACACTGCAGTTGTGAAACCTCTGAAATGTTCATCTGTGGGATAATAAGAGGGTCAATCTGAGGTTTTCTGTCTCAATCCTTCAGGACTTTTTAACATATAAGTGCCAGTGCGTGCATGCACTTAATATTTGATGATGTTTTTGTATCTATGGATGATTTTTCTGGCATTTGCTCCAGGTGGCTAAGTTAAGGTGTAAATCTCCTGGGTGAGTAGCAGCTACATGCTTGCTCAGGTGCTTTAAATGATTGAGCACAGCATTTAGTGATTATTTCTTGAAGCCTATTTAAATCTGAGTTGAGTCCTCAGTTTTTAAAAGAACATAGATCATGGCTGGTATGTTGCAGTGACAATTTTTCTAAATCTAGCAGCAGGATTTTTTTCAGGAAATTTGTTTAATTATAATCTTCCTAAGTGTTCATAAAGTGCAGCACTGTAGATTTTCAAGAGAGTCATAGTCTCACATTCATTGTCATCCTCTCACTTTTTTAAAAACTGCATTTGGAGACTGTGAGGGGGTTGTGGCTTTGGCCGCTTCTTAGTGTGTTGGAAATGCACATAGGAGGGAAAAAATCTGAAAAAAGCTGGAAGGTAAGAGGCATGGAAGGGAAAATGAGGAAAAAACCTGAAGGTAAAATAAGCTCTGTGTGCGCACTATGGTGGAGAGGCCATTCTCTGAGAGGACAGGATTTTTAATGATGCAGTACTGGAAATACTCAGGGAAAAAATGGGTGGAGAAGTTGGAAGGGGTGTGTATGTAATTGTTTCTTCATGTCCCTTGCTTTTCAGAGAAATCTAGAATATAAATAACAGGGACACTTTTCAGTCAGCAGAGGTGTGGCTTTGGCTTTTTTGGTTTTATACTTGCTGTGAGAATTGGCAGGGATTGGAGGAAGGGAAGTTGAAGCTCATACCTGATAAAGTATCTGATTGTAAATGAATTAGTTTGGGTGAAACTAAAATGGGTAAGACTAACTTCTGTACTCTGAAGCCTAAACAACACAAGTAAGTTTTGTCAGAGATTGATTTATGGCCAAAAACATACTAAATAATTTTGTTCATCTGGTGTGATGCCCTTCTTTATAACAGTCTAATCTCTCTTAATAACCTTTTAAACTCTCAAGTTGGTGATAGGTGCTGGGAGTGTGGTGGCATTGTTAGGCTACTGGTGCCTAACTGGAACCAGAGCTTACTCTTTATTTAAGAGGAGAAAAAGGAAGGGATCTTGTACTTTCTCTACCTGTTGGAACAAAAAGGCTTTCTTCATTGCTGTTCCATGCCATGGGAGAATAATCTGTGTTCTAGTAAAATTTCTGAAACTGTTCCAGGGCTTGGATTGGGCTGTCTTTTGTTTATGTATACATACTTTACTGTTGTAGCACTATTTGATGTGATTGTTTAATAAAATGTTTTTTTCACCTCAATTGCCTCATTACCCAGATGGAAATCACTGTCACTGGAAGGAGGCTACTTAACCTATGTTACAGAGGCAGAAAAAGATGGCAGTTCTGTGAAACCTTCTGAAAATGGGTTGCCTTGTGGAACTTTTTCTGTGAAATGTCAACTCCTGAAGCCAGTAAAGTGCTCTGCAGTAATTGAATAATCTAGGTTAGCATCTTAGCGTTATGCAGCTAGATGTTTTGTTGTTTTATTCAGACAGTTGTCAACAGAAGCAAGACATCAAGTTACGTTTTGTTGTGTGAATTAATTGTGCAGCCACCATCCCAGTGATTGAAATGGGTGTTACAGTAGTTGAAATGAGTATTACTTTTCAATAGCAGTAGAAGGCAGTGGCAATGACATGACAGAGGTATTTTGCAAACAGATAGTTTGAGAGCATATCTTTTGAAACTCTGCATTTAGCTTCCGCTACCATTTGTGACTCAGAAGCACTAGCCTATAAATGATAAACTTTCTTTCAGGTGGGAAGGTATTTGCATTCCCACAAGATATATGCACTGATTGCAGCTTGAAATTGAGACCACACACAAGCTGTTACAATAGTCAAAATAATATTTGTGGTGTTGTTCATATTACTGTAAACTCTGGTCTTGTTAGTTGTTTAGTAGAGCGGTGTTGGACCTCAAGTCTGATTGATTTCAAACAACTCTAGCTTTTAAACACTTGAAAATGGTATATTTTCTTTTTGGCAGCAAGTGATGACGTGTGTGTCCTGAAATACAGCAGAGTTGTAAATAGAAATAGGTTTACATAGTAATTACATCACGTTGCCTTTTGGGTCTTCAAGTGAACTTATTTTCAAGATCTGAAGGGCTTAAAAAACCTCTTATGTATATTAAGCTCTTAAATGCACATAGGTACTGAAACAGTGGGCAGTATTTTCTGTTGTCCTGTAGCATAGTCCCTTTTTTAGGCTGTGGGGGTCCAGCGTTTCGCCGCCGGACGCCGCCCGTGCCCCTGTGCGGTGCCCGTGACTCAGTCCTGCCCTGCGGGGAAACCGTGTCCCCCGGGCGGGGAATTGCCTGCCGCCCGTTCGCTTTTATGTTCCCACTGAAATGTTGCGACCCTTAACTTGAGGGCTCCATCTGCTTCCTGCCCTCGTCCCTGATGAATAGGGCAGGAATTGGCAGCAGTGTGTGGTCAGCTATGTGACCTCATTTGCGTGGCGTCTGGGTGGAGCGCGCCCTAATCTTGGCTAAGCGGGCAGCTGAGAAAGCGAATTGCAGTAATTCCCTGGCTGATCCTTCCAGCGGGTAACCCGGGTTTGTGCCGCAGGGCAAGGAGATGCCTTCACTCCGACACTTGTTACGTGCGGAGATGAATTTCTGTCGAGGCGTTCAGAAAAGCAGCAAGTGGTTCGAGGGTTCCCTGCAGAAATGGGGAGGTGCTGTCCGGGTTCCCTGCGGTGCGGGGTGACAGTCAACAGCTTTGCCCTTGTGTCGGCCCCAATCAAAGCTGTCACACAAGTGTGCACTGGCAGCCCTTGCTAATAACTGACAGTCAGCAGAGCATTCCGGATCCCTTGTGCAGATGGAAGCAGAGTGGTTGTATCTGGCTCGCTGAATTTCACTACAGCGTGGATTTTGTACTGTGGTTATGTCATATCTCCTCTTTACTGAGATACTGAGTGTTGCTCAGGGTTAACTGTCCTGGGTCTGATTAACTCGGAATTAAGGCCTGTGATATGCTATGCCAGCTGGGAGTGCATAGGTCCTATCCCTGCCCATTCCCTCTTGTGCTGGTGACTGGTTCTAGCCCAGTGCCTTTGCAAGGCTGCCCTGAGCTGTCCCCCACCATCACGGCTTCAGGACTGCCTGCCCTGGATTGAAAGGAAGTGTCCTGCTTGGCTTTATGAGCTGCTGAAGTGCAGCCTTTAATGCTGTTTCTCTTTCTCTCAGCTATACTTTTTACGCTGGTAAAATTGTACAGCTCAATCATTTTAAGCTTCAGATTATTTTAAAAGGTTCTTAGCTGGTTTAATACCTTGTAATGCAAAATATTTTTAAAGCAATTCGTAAAACATTCTGCGCAGACCATTGAAATTAACTTCTGCTCCCAGCTCAGCTATAGTAAAATCAATATTTGCTTGGCTTGTGTTGCAGACCAGAATTGCCTTATATACAAGGAAAACATTTCCACTGCTGCTTTTAAGGTAGCAAAGAGATAGTAAAGTTGTTGCTTTCTGAAAGCAGAATAGTAGATCCCCTCTAAAGCTACTTTTTCCCCTTCTAAAGTCCTGATAGAGATTCTTTTGCCAAATTTGTTGGGCACACTCCTTTCTGAAAGGTTAGTTGCCATTTCTCCACTTCTAGTGAAGAAAGCAAATTAATGTGATCTGTTTAATTGCTGTAAATAAATGTAAACTTGGAATTGAATATTTGAAAGCTAATCTGTGTTACTAAATAGCATCCAGTTTGTTTTTCTAATTTTCTATAATGTAGGTTTTACACTGTATTTTTTACCAGACAATTTGCTACTAATTCTTTTTGTAGTTTTCAATGAATAAATTGTAAGCTTTTGCTTGCTGATGACAATTTGAGATTGTAGGATAATATGCTGCGATTCCTAGCCTTGTGTACAAGAAAGCCATAAAACTCTGTCACCTGATGTCTTACCATCATTTCCATATCTGTTGCCATAAAATCTCATGCAAGCTTTCCTTATCTTATCTACAAGCAGTAAATGCAGTAGCTTGAAAAAAAGTTCCAAGTGTGGGTTACACAGATAACTTTCCTGTGGGAACATGCCTCAACCTTTTGTTTAGTGCTCTTGAATGCAGGTAGAGTCTCACACAATGTTCATGCTCGTTTCTCATTAATAAAAGTGAAAGAAATTGTAGTTGGTGACCTTGAGTATCCAGTGATGAGGTACTTTGCTGTATTAAGCCGGCAGTAAAGGTGCTATACAGTTTAAAGGAAGCGAATATTTTAGTTTCGGTTTTTGATCTGTGAACAGAACTGATTATACATAAGTTGTTAGCAGAAAGAGTTGCAAGTCCTAGTCCCTAGACAGAAGTAAACCAATCACAGTATGCCTCTTGTGTTTTTAGTTGATTTTGATGCAGTTTCATTCCTGTCTCTAATATAGTTATGTGGTATATTCTTGAAAATAACCAATCTGTCAGTTATTCCTACTTCAGTGCCCAGTGCCAGCCTTCTGTTGGAGGTGCTTTTTGGTTTAAGTAATTTATTTGCCTGTCACTAAGGGGAAAAAAAGTGCTTATTTTAACCAAATATTTTTTTAGGTTTGCATCTGAAAGAGAAACCAAAGTATTGCTGATAATGCAAGATGTTAACCTTCCAAGATATTTTGTTTTACGGTGGATTAATATCAGAAAACAGGGCTATTTAACTCATTATTAGGATCAAATGATTTGAGTTATAGTGATCAATACTATAGTAGACTTTATTGTATATAGAGCATTCACCTTGCTTCTCTGTTGTTTTTTTTTAATGTACTTGGTGGTTTGCTTGGGGTTTTTTCTGCATCTTTTATTGTTTTTGTTAAGGTAATAAAAATGACTCTAAGAGTTTGTCCTCAGGAGTTGAGCTGGAATTATTTTATGGCCAGGTAAACTAGCTTGCTATCTTATTGGACATTCTTCTCTGAGCTAAGTGGAAAGATTTTTCTGTATAAATTGCTGTAAGTGTGCCTTCTTGCAGTTAATATTGTCTTTGACTCTACATAACAAGTTTCACTGTAAGCCCCTGTAGTTGGTTGACTTTGGTAGCTGCTAAATGCCCACCCAACTATGCTCTCACTCTCTCAGTTGGGCAGGGGGAGAAAAATAAGACTGATGAAAGCTCATGCGCTGAAATAGGGGTGGGGATATCACTTGCTAGTTTGAACTGTGGGCAAAACAGACTTGATTGAGGGGATTTTTTTTTTTAACTTACCGCCAATTAGAATATGATAGAGTGAAACAAGGAGGAAAAATGAAAACACCTTCTGCCTACCTGTCTCCATCTTCCCAGACTCAGTTTCACTCTTTAATTCTCAAATCCTTGCCAGCCTCTCCCAATGGGAATGAAAAAACCCGCTTATTTAAATTATATCTTCAACCGTAATTTTTTTTTGAGAGAAAAGCTGGATTTTCTTAGCAGACACATGCAGTCAACTCTCAGCAAGAGCTTAAAAATCCTATGGTCCAAAAATTTTCGGATGGTAAAAATGGGCTCTTGGTCTGAAACAAACTTAAATATATCTGAAGATAATTCAAAGTTTGGTTTAGCAAATATGCTAATGCTTGCGGGAGCAGGGTTTGGCTGACAGTGAGTCCTTGTGCCTTTCTTTATTGTGTGTGACTCAAACCTACACCAGTGAAATCCGTGTTTGAGGCATGCAGACTTGCACTGAGCACTTGCAGCATCTTGGAAATGGTCCTGGCCAGCTGCTAAGCATGTGCAGTGTTCTGCTGCTTGTCTGTGGATGCTGCTTCTACTTCTGATGGCATCACCTGAAGGAGGCTGCAGGAGCAGTGAGGCTCCATTACAGCCAGCAACAGCTGGATTTTGCTGAAGTCCTGGCACAGTGTTCCTTATTCCTGCATGCTGCCCTGTCTCCAGTCCCCTCTGCATACTTGGTAGCTGTCACCCTCCAGAGGGACAGAGGGTGAATCAGCTCTCAGGGAGAACATGTATATTCTAACAGCCTTGTCCTGCTTAATATCCTTGAACATTATACACAGCAGTCATATCAGGTAAATAATTAGCTACTGTTCTGACAGTGTGAATGTGCTCTTTTTCTGTAAGATGGGAGACTATAGCCAAAAAAATTTACTCTAACCATTGAACATAACACCCCACAAAAAACAGCCCTACCCAATCCAAACAAAACCAAACATAACTCTGTGTACAAATTATCAGTGACTGAAGAAATTAGGAAAAATAAATGTTCTTCATCAGTTCAGTAGTTTAGCATGCAGTCCTGCCAGGGCCATTGCTCCTTGTTCCATTCAAAATTGGATGTGACACTGTGAATAAATCTGTAGCCATCTTATTTTTCATGGTGTAGTCTAGGGGGAGCAGAGCAAAGTTGATGCTGGAGTTGGTAGAAGTTCCTGTAAAATGTCTCAAACAGCAACAGGTCTTGGGGAAATGCTCTACTGGTTTAGCACTAGCTCTTGAAGACTTTTGAGACAAAAATATAATCTCTGATTGTCTTCCTTTATTATTGACTGCTTTGCAGTGGAAGAGTGCTCTCTCATGTCTAATAAATCAAGGAAGCTTTTTTCTTGTTTCTGTTTTTGCGTATTCATTCTCCTATTGTGTTCTCATGCCAGTATAAGTGAATTATTGAGCCTTCGCCTTTGCAAGAAACAGACCAAGTAGGCAGTTAAGAAAGTTAAAATTCCAAACCAGTATCTTACGTTGTCAAAGAAACTGTTTTTTTGGGGGGGAAATTTCCCTGATATAGATAAGTGACATGATGTGTGTTTTTTGACTTTGCACAGTTATGATTTTGTTGCTGCTGTGTTTTTTTTTTTTTTTTTTTTGTGACCTTCAGCTTTTCTCCTTTTGTTTTGCTTAAATACCTCTTTGAACTTATTTGATAAATATCTTCCATCTCAGGCTTGTTTTATTTTTCCTGATCTTTTATAACATGATACTTGTGCATTTGTGTCTTACCTCTTAAAGTTTTGTCTTAACTGTTACCTGCTTTCTGTCTGCATCTTCCTCCTCCCCAAATTCTTTTTTACTGTCCTCTGGTTTGAAAACTGACATGATCCAAATGAAGGACTCGTATCATAATTGACACAGTAAATACAAACATTTGTGTTTCATCCTTGGGCACTCTTAGTCTTTCCTAATGTTTTCTTCTCTTCCAAGGATGAGTATCCTCACATACTGCTTTCTTACATGTCCTCTTCTAATATGCTAAAATTAGAGAACACAAGGTAGAAATTCAAGCTTTTCTTGAAGATTTCCATGGATTTTTTTCTATGATGTTCGTGTCTAAGAAGTGCATTTATTACAGCTGAGCAGCTGGAGTTCTGTGTCATCTTCTAATGCTCCCTTACTGAGCCCAAATTTCATTCTGCTTTTGAAGGATTCGAAGGTTGGTAGTCAGTGTTAATTGCTTTTCCTTTTTGCAGCCACATAAAGACTTGAGGAATAACAGTGAAGTGTTGTGACACCAATAGAGCGGAACAATGTGACAAGATTAAAGTTTCTGAGCTTTTATTTATTTTAAGCAAGTTATTGTTTTTATTATATACTTATCTCTGCAGGGCTGCAGACAAGTCTCTCTCACATGTAGAAGGCTATAATTAAATGCACCAAAATTGAAATAAGCATAAAAAGTTGCTAAGCCATCTCTTAATTATGCTAATCCTTTTGAGAGCAAAAATCTTCACATCTATTACTTTTTTCCCTAGCCTCTTTAGAAGTCCACTCTGATTCTTCCTTTGCACTTTTCACCTTTTACTCAGTTTTCACTTGTCATTTGCAAAATCTGAGGCTTCTGTTTCTGAATGAACTGAAGTCTGCAAATGCTGTTTTGTGAAGCTAGTCATGCCAGTTCCTAGTTGGACTGAAAAGGTGCTGCAGATAGAGCATGTCTGTATGGCCTTCTAAGCATTCCCAGAGCTGTTCTTAGTTGGACTGTGTAACTTTGAGGGGGACCATGGCAGTAATTAGTAGAATCATTCTATGAAGAAAAAGAAGACTGTATGTCTTGTGGCCACTTGCATTACTTGTCAGTGTGGATTTTCATTTCCAAACTGTTGGACAGTGATGTCTCTTGTGCTGTTTGAGAAAATAGCAGGTGACTGACATTTAGGATGCACTTGGTTCTGCAACACCAGCTTGCAGATGCACGTACAGCTGCAGAAATTCTTACCTTTCTCCCTTTGTGGTAGGTTTCATGAATACTTGGGTTTTGTGAAGGATCATTCTTCTGCCACAGACTGCTTCTGTGTCAGTGGTGGACAGCCTGAAATATGAACACTGTGCTGCAGCTTGTTCCATGACCTTCGGACAGCAGTGTGCCTGAGTTTATGTGCCCTTCTGTACATCCTTACTACTGTTTCTCACCTCCTTGCTTCTTTGCAGCTTAAAGTTTTATTTCTTTTTTTTTTTTTTTGTGCTGCTGCTTTGCTGTTGTGTTCTGGACAAGAAAATATTGTAACTTTTAAGAAGTTGCCTTAATGTATCAATACTGTGGAAAATTGGAAGTGATAGTTGTCATCAGTGAAATTAGAGATCTTCAGATCTAATCTGTATTATGTGAATTAAGCTTCTTCTGCCATTGTGTCAGGGATGAAAATGGTATTTGGGAAGTTTTGTAAAAAATAAGTGGTTTTATGATTTAGTTTTTAGGACTGTTGTCCAAAGGAACAAACGGCTGTAGAAAAATCTTGTAATAACTTTAATTTTAAAGTTGTTAAGGGTTTTCAACTGTATTTATATTACAGTGGTTTAAGATATGTTAAAGTGGGGCAACTTAAAAGTTGTAGCAAATTTCATCAATCACATTGCTTTTGGTTTTACCTTGTGTGATGCAGATAAAACTATGAGAAATACTGAAGTTATTTGTGATAGTTAGCAATGCAGAGCGTTGAAGGTAAACTTTTTGCTTTTTAATTTGTATAAATGAATTTTTAAAAAATCAAGTTAAAAGTACTTTATAGGTGCGTTCCCCACTTTTTCCCCATATCAAGTTTATAGTACACAAACCCAAAGATTGAAAGGCAAGTTATATGACGACAGCAACATCCTTAGGAGATGACCTTGTGATTTGTTCTGTTTATTTGACTCAGTTCATAACACCTGTTCTTTCTGTGAAGGTAATGTTATTGTTTCTGAAATAAGAATCTGTCTTTTATTTCCTTAATTGAGGTCTTATATTTATCTGCATAACCTGAAGAGTGTGGAATGCATTGCTGGGTTTTTTTTTTGCCACTAAGCTTTATAGCTTGTGGTAAATTAAATGCATCATTTTATTGAGACTTTGAAATTCTTGTAAATGTGTGTGAAGTTAATTTGTTGTAGTAGCTTTCTCACTTAGAAGTGCAAAACCATGTAAAATAGAAAACAGGCTTCTCTTACCCCCTTTGAGGAACCACATGAGTTTTTCTTTCACACAGAGCCAGTCTTTTTGTATGCTTCTGGGAGTACATCTTGGCCTTACCCCATCTCTTTTCTCTCCCTCGTTTGACCCTTTACTCTGAGCAATAGCACATCAATGTAGATCCTTCACCAGCTACTCAAATGTGTTGGAGCAGTTGGGCTTTGCTTCGCCAGAGCTGTTTGGTGCTTGTGAGTGTTTGTATGGGTAGGTCTGACAGAACTAATGTGAGCCTGGCTCTTTGGGGAGCTGGGATGTGCAGAGAAGGTGCTGAGAGGTAACATCAGGCTGGGATGTTGTACTGAATCCCAGCTTTAAGCACAGCTCTTTTTCTAGCTATGCTTATAGCATGCATTTTGGGAGATTGGGAAGTACTTGCTCATAAAAATGTTTGTAGCTAGAAATATTATTTGATGCTACTTGGAAATAGCTTTTTCTTTCTGGGGTGGAGTGAGGGTGGGAGCGTCAAAGCCTTAGAAGAATTTCCCTCTTGCCTTATGTGACCCAGCAATGGTGATCTTGTCCTGGCTTTTTGTGGGGTGGGGGTTAAGGACTGATCTTAGACTACTATGTAGACAGTGAAAAGTTATAAGTATTTTTATTGATTAAAAAATATCAGACCAAGTGTTTAGAGTTTCAAGATAAACCACTGAATTGATGAAATGATTTTGTATTGCATCAAATGCTTTTGTCTGCTGTACTTGGTATTTTGTTTGCTGTATAGCCTGCCTTTCTTGCTGGCAAGGGGTTGATCTGCCATGCAGTTGTCATTGTTTCCTCATCATTGCCTGTGGTGGTGTCGACAGGTAGATACCATGTGCTTATACTTCTTCCTTAAGCACATGTTTAATGGTGCTTCCTCTAAAATAGCTTATTTTCACATTCTGGTTTGCAGTTCAGGGATATCTTCAGCCATAAATTATCTGTCTTTTTGTGGACTCTTACTTCTATAAGCTTATCTTGGCTTTTTTAGCCAGTTTATACTAGTTCCCTTGTTTTTCTTGTTTCACTGGTGGTTATCATCATTTTGGTCCTCAGGCTAGCAACATTCAGGCTGCAAGCTCCATCCTCCCTGAGGCATAGACACCACCTGTCTGCTGCAGGGACATTGACCTTTGACAGAGGGCAAAAAAACTGAATCCTGAGCCTGCTTGTTGCCTGACTCTTTAGCACTGGGAAGGCATGCAAAAGAACCCTCTCTGAGAAAGCACCCAGGACAGGATTATACCCGTGAGTGTGACTGATCTACTGGAATGGTTGCCAGAGGCAGCAGTACTAATATGACATGTAATTATCTGTTTTCATTAGGTGATCTCTTTCTGTTGTTTAGCCAGTTTCTATGAAGGTAAAGGCGATATGTCTATTCCAAATTGTGCACAAACCCACTTGATGTGTTAGAGTGGCAGAAATCAAACTCTACATTTACACCGGCTCTACCTCAGTTCTCTTCAAAGCTTGTCATTAAATAATAAAAGCATGGGGAATGGGATGTGTATGTGTAATCCTTTGCCTAAACAATGAGCAGCTGAAAGCCTATGGCTCACGTTCTGCCAAAGGCTCACTGGGCTTTGGACTTTGGTCTCTTTTTGATTGCTCTATTGCTGTATTTTCATTGAACCCAACAGTTTGGGTTGGAAGGGGCCTTAAAGACTTTTTAGTACCAAACTCCCTGTCATGGGCAGGGACATCTTCCACTAGATGAGGTTGCTCAAAGCCCCATCTAATCTGGCTTGGAATGCTTTCAGGGCATCTACAGCTTCTCTAGGCAATGTATTCCAGTGCCTCACCACCTTCCCAGCAAAGAATTGCTTCCTTATATGTAATCTATATATATTCTTTCCCTTTCAAAGATTTACTCCTTGCCCTATCACTGTACTTCCTGATAGCTTCCCTCCCCATTTTTCTTGCAACACCTCTTTAAATGCTGGAAAGCTGCTCTTCTCCAACTGAACAGCCCTGACTCTCCCAGCCTGTCTTCATGAGAGAGATGTTCCAGCCCTCAGATCATCTTTGTGGCCTCCTCTGGATCTGCTCCAACAGGTCCTTGTCCTCCCTGTGCACGGGGCTCCAGAGCTGGAAGCAGTACTCCAGGTGGAGTCTCTTGAGAGCAGACTGTCTTCTCAAGTTTTTCTCACACTATTGGGAGTGGTATATCCTTCAGGGTCTTTCTATATTGAAGTGGGAAATATTCAGTGGGCTCACACTGGTGGTCAGTGCTTGCTTGATTGCATAAATACCTGGTTTAATGTGTTCCAGATATGTCCTGCAATTGCCAAACAGAATTTATGTACTTTCAGAGCAGTTAATCAGGAGGGGGTTTAGCTTTGGGGACTAATTAATGACTAAGCCAGGGAAGGAAATGAGAATTTAATTAGGATATAGGATTAGCAGTGCCTCGACTTACTGCTGTTCTGATCAAATGACAAAAGAAAATCTTATGTTTGCCAGAAGCCATAAGAAGGGACCATTCATAATACTTTACTCCAATTTCTCTTTTATTTTTTCTCCATTAAGATGTCCCACTAAAAACACAAAGTGACTGCCAGGAAAGACAGTCTTTATGACTGTTTCGTCTTACCTCTAGAGGAAGAACAGTAAATTTGTCATGAGCAAAGTGCTTAAAGGTTTGCTTAGCATTTCAGTTTCTGCACAAAGGTGCAGAACCTTCCCCAGTGGTGCAATATTCCTTGGCCAACAATGGGATGTAACTGGGAAAGGAAATACTTTATCTAAAGAAATGGATTTGCCTTTTGCTTAATGTTCCTCACTGGGGCTGGGTAGCAGTATAAGACATTTAGCATTCTTTGGCTTGGTCATGTGAAGCTAAAAGCAGGCAAACTTACAGTCACCATTTCTGTAGTGAACTTTCTGGATTATTATAGGGACAGAAATGAGAATATTTGGTGTAGTTTGCACTAACAAATATTTTGGATATAAATTTTTTGGTTATTCTGTTTATTCTTTTTGCTTGCTTCTCCTTAATCTGTAGAGCACTACTACACTATGTGACTTTCAAGGGCTTCCTTTAAACCTTCTATGTTTCAGGTTTCATCTTTGTTATTACTAAGATTAATAGGCTAAGGTAAATAATTTACAGGCATTGGTGACTGATCCTTGATAAAATAATGGAATAGCCAATAAAGCTCAGACTTGGCCTGTCTGGAAAAAAAATAAACAATTTCTGCTTTTTTAAACTTTTTGTCCATTTGATTTCTGTGAAGGCTGAGCTTAACTTTGTTGTCAAGACTGGTGTGCAACAGTTTCCCTCAGTTTTGTCTTCTAAGCATTGCCTGCCCAGGAATTTGTAAGAGTAACATCACTTGGTATGAGTTTTAGTTGTGAAGAATTGAAATGTCAATTGTTATGGTCAATTGTTATAAGCTGGACAGAACTGTGTAGAAGCTTTATTATATAGTCTGTTAAGTGAAATTATTTAGCTTTTCACTAAACCACATTGCAAAGTGCTCTGCTCACATGCCCTTTGAATGCTTCCAAGGATGGTGATTCCAGCACCTCCCTGGGCAGCTTGTTCTAACGCTTGACCACCCTTCCAGTGAAGTAGTTTTTCCTAATATATAGTCTAAACCTCCCTTGGTTCAACTGGAGGCCATCTCCTCTTGCCCTGTCACTTGGTACCTCGGAGAAGAGACTGAACCCTACCTGGCTACACCCTCCTTTCAGGCAGTTGTAGAGAGTGATAAGATCTCCCCTGACCCTCCTTTTCTCCAGGCTAAACACCTCCAGCTCCCTTAGCTGTTCCTTATAAGACTTGAGCTCTAAACATTCACTGTTGCTGTTCTCTGGACTCAGTCCTGCACCTCAGTGTCCTTCTTGTATGCTGGGTCCAAATCTGGACACAGGATTTGAGGTGTGGTGTCATCAGTGCCAAGTACAGGGAGATGATCACTACCCTGGACCTGCTGGCCACGCTTTCTGATACAGACCAGGATGCCGTGGGCCTTCTTGGCTACCTGGGCATACTGCTGGCAAGCTTGTGGAAAAGGAACTTGCTTCTTTTCTCTGTAATTCCTTTAGGCATGAGTGTGCTGCATGTTCTTGGATGTGTTCTCATCTACTTGGTACTGGTGATGCCACACCTAGAGTACTTGGCCCAGATCTGGACTCCCAGCTCAGGAGAGATGTGAACGTACTGGAGTGAGGCCCATGATGATGATGAAGGGACTGGAGCATTTCTCGTGTGGGGAAAGACAGAGCTGGGACTGTTCTGCCAGGAGAAAAGGATCAGAATCCAAGGGATGCTACTGAAGTTGATAAATATCTGAAAGAATGGTGCAAAGAAGGAATGTTAGGCTCCTCTGAGGCCATTGAAAAGACAAGAGGCAAGGAGAGCAAACTGAAACACAACTAACTCCATTTTTGTTAAATCCTTGTCTTGGGTTGCTTAGAGAGGTTGTGAAGTCTGTCACTGCAGATGTTAAAAGTCTGGCTGGATATGGCCTTGGGCAGCCTGCTTTGACTGTGGAGCTGGATTAGACAAATGAACTCCAAAGATGCCTTCTGACCTCTAGCCTGCTGTACTTTCTACAGAAACACTTCAATCAAAATCTTACTAAGCTTTTTGGGAACAATGCAAAAACCAGTGGATTCACACAGGTAAATTGCTTGCTTAATCCTTGAGACGGCCACATGAAATTGCCAGAAATCTTCTATTGATATTACAGTAATTATAAGTCACAAAATTGCAATGAGTATATAAACCATACATGCTCATTGTTTTTGTTCTAAAAATCTTGTTCCAAGTGATAGTGTGTAAAGACTTTGTAAGGACACTTCTTTACTTTTCCCCTTAATTTCTGAGTTAATTATCATTGTAAAGTTTATTTTTTATTACCTTTCATAGATAAAATACAACTGTGAAAACAAGTGTGATTTTTTTGTTTGTTTGTTTTATTTAAGGCTAGATTTCTAAATACTGTCAGAGGTTTGAAGCAGTCAAATCCAGAAAGCTAACACCTTGCTTGTGCATATCTCAAATGCTCAAGGTGTTATGTTATGGTTGTCTTCTACACTGGACTGCCAGGAAAGACTTCAATTACATGGGGTTGTAAATTCCATTTTTTTTTTAATAACTCTAATCTGCACACTGCTGTCACTGAAATGGGTCCTACACAGTCTGTATCCATAGATGCTTGATTAGCTTCCTTTCAGAAGCATCTAAATAGCATTTGTGTAATTTTGAAAATGTTAACAGCATACAATTTTTTAAAATCCATTGATTTAATCCATTTTCACAAGGAAAGTAGGATATTCTAATTAAACTTGTCTTCCCATTTTTTCCCCCCTGCTCAACTAGTTCAACTTGTAGTAACTAGTGGAAGTTTAATCCAGTATTAATAAACCTAATTGTGTGTCATAAAGCTAATTAAGCAGCTAGAGGTTGTGTGAACATACCAGTCAATATATGCCAGTCAGCATGTACATGTGAAGGACAACCTGGTGCATACCCAACTACCTGTAGCCTCTGCCTGTGTGCTGGGATGGGGTGGGAGTTGTGAGAGGCCAGAAAAGAGGTGGGCAGGAGCTGGCACTAATGGGGCATCCACTGATATGGAGGAGGCCAAGTATTCTTCTATTTAGGTAATTGGAGCGTGTAGTTATGTGTAGGAGCCAGGTATTATTATTTAAATCTCAGGAACAGGCTTCTGGTTGTGATAAGCTGTTGACCTAGAGTGTTTTAGAGAAGAATGATGATAGAGTCTAGGAGCTTGGGCAAAAGAGAGGAAGCTCTGAAGGGGTGGATCGGGAAGGCTTTTAATATTTGGAGTGAAAAGACAGGGAGTGAGGAGGATTTAGGATTGCAGCCTCTGGGTTGTTGAAAAAGAAAAACAGGAGAACTGAAAACAGGAAGACTGAAAGAGTTGGGAGAGAAGAGACGCTGGAATACAAGTGGGCAGACATATTTAGTGTTGAGAGTAACTTTTCAGTGCTACTGCCTTTACCTACCTGTCATAGAGAACAAAATAACATTGTCTTTCTGACTGTGAACATTGTTTCCTGAAGGTGTTCAAACAAGGTTGTTCGCGATGTCTGCCTGATTTGAAACTCTGTCAGAACTAGAAGAGAGAGTTATTTGCATATATACAGTTTATGGCTTGGCTTCCTTCTCTGTCCAAGCAATCTTGTTTACTTGTGCCTGTGCAGGGTCTCTGACATGTGTTGTCTCTGCTTCCTTTCTGGTATGCAGATGGGCTTTTTGTGGGGATGGCTCTTCTGTTATGCAGAAGATTATGCTGGTTGATCACAGTGATCCCTCCAACCTTATATCCTGTGAAACACCTCCACAAGTGCAAGTGAGCCTAATAACAGTTCTAATTCGGGCACAGAAAGAGGAGCAGATGGCTAACACCAACTTGTGGATTCCCTTTTCTTTATAACCACTTAGAAATTCAAAGGCCTAATCTGTGCTCATAACAAAACCAGCTGTAGTAAATCTAGTTTGGGATTTTATTTGTGTTTGTAAATTTGCTTTGTCTTTTCTTCTTTAAGTGCCTTCCTGTGTGTTGCTTAGAAACATCTTTGGTAGATTTTGGGCAGGAGTTATCTGCCTTTCTCTTCTCTTTCCATGCACTGGGCAGTTAGTGAAATATATGCTCAAATGTGTTTGTATTGTATGTGGCAGCTTCACAGGGCTGTCTTGCTGCTCGGTTTGACCCGGTGTTAGGGACCCATTGCAAGCTGTTGGAGTGACATGTGGGATTTCTGGCTCTGGTGACCCTCTGGAGCAGCCTTGTGTACTGCCTGCAATTCTGGAGCAGCAGATATTCGGGGCACTGCTTACAGCTCTTGGGTTTGCACTGTCATCCCATGAAAACAGCAGGATCACTGGCTGAGCAGTGTGGGCTGTCAGGCTCCGTGTTGAGCATTATTTCTGTCTCCTGAGAGCTTGGTTATCTATACCTCCCTTTTAATCATCATTCCAATGTGCTGAGACCACAGCGTGGTGTGTTAGGTTGCTTTTGTTGGGAGGTATGGAAACAGCTATTTTAATATTCCTTCAGCTGTGAGGATGCCTTTGTCTAGATTATCAGTTGCTGGGGGATTTTTTTGTTGTGAAATAAACACAATTTAGCTTAAACTTACACTACACTTTGGTGAGAACCAGAGGGTGATCCTCATTACACTTGTCTGTGGTGTCTGCTATTGGGAAATGCCAGGCAATGAGGTGCATGATTTTTCTTTTTGCATGTTTGGTTTTTTTTTATTATTATTTTTTTTTTTTTTTTTTTTTTTTTTTTTTTTTTTTTTTTTTTTTTTTTTTTTTTTGCTAATGCTTATATTTCATAGCTTGGTCTCTACAGAAAACTTAGTCTGGGTAACTGCATTTTGTGTGCCAGTTACTGTAGGCAGATGTTAATTTTTTTTTTTTAATTTTTTTGTTAGATGCACATATTAATATAACTCTGGGTTTGCCCAACTGCTGAAGTTTGGAGAGAGAAGGAAAAGGAATGAGGGAAAGCTTTGTGCATACCACTGATTGCAGAAATTAAAATTGCAGCACAAAGGTGAAAGTTTAGAAGCAAATTATGTGTTGCTGGAGCTATTTTTTCCTACCATGGTGTTGCAAGAGAAGAGAAAATCTGCAGAACAATCTCAACTTTTGCTTTTTATTCCTTTAAAAAGACTTAACTTATTATCTTCCCCTTTTTCCCCCAATCTTCAAAAAAGGCCCAACTCAAAACCTGCTGATAAAGATTATTCTGTGTTGATAAAGTCAGGGGCCAGTACTCCCAGTGAGCTCAGGGGTGCTTCTGTGAGCTTGGTGGCCACAAACTGGTGCTTCATGGCTTGCTTGGCTTTTTGCTTCTTTCTAACAGGGATAAAAACAGTGCTGGTTTCCATGCTCAAATTTTAGATGCTTATTTTGTGTCTTCTGCTGTATGAATTAGTCTGAGTTAGACAAAAAGATATTTGCTTTCAAAAGGCTTTTTCTGTCCAGAAATACAAACATTATACCTCCTTTTTGTTACTGTTGTCAGGGTTTCATAGGTGTGCTATTCTTGGGTGGGGCGGTATCTGCGATAGATACTCCCGATTGCCTAAAGGCTTAGGCAAAGGGATGTTTCTAACTTCCCTACATTCCAAGTGTCTTAATTGGAACCCACAGGCTAATTCCTTCTTTTATTTCTAAATTCCTTTGCTGAGAACCTAAATTACGAGGTGGTGAAGGCAAATTTAAGTCTTCAAATGTGAGCTGACCCTTGGTAACTGTGCTGGAGTGGTTGGGCAATTTCTGTACTTTATTTGCCAATCAAGTCTGTGCTTCTCCAGGGCATTTTCATTATAGTGCTGTTCTGCCAGCTGTTTTGGGTGTGATAACTTCTATCTTTCAAAAGCTAAATAATGCAGTTCTGTCATGCAAGCATGTAATGTGTTTTGGGGAAATAAGAAAGCTCTTTCAGCATGAAACAGAGGTTGAGTAGAGGACAAACCGCAATTCAGCGAGGCTTTTGTTTTTACCTCTATTTATAGATGATTTTTTGCTCTCCAGCACGATATTCACCAGGTAATAGATCGGCCTTGAACTGTGTTTTCAAGGTGCCCCAAAGGAGATTATAGGACAGTGTTGTGGGTGGAGGAGGTATGTAAGGCTCCAAAAGAGGCCGTTGGGGGCGACTGAGTGCCGGGACACAGCCTGGGCATCTGATCCCAGGGTTCTTTCCAGTGTGCTCTGGTTGGGTGGACATAGATCATCCCGTGTAACAGGAGCAGGCTTCTGCAAACAGGCATCCGGGATAGGAAGCTTTTCTTCTCTCTTTTGTCATCACAAGAGTTTAATTTTGTGTGTGTGTGTTTAGGTTTGTTTTTATTTCCTCTTAAAGGAACAAACTGTTCTGACATTATCCATTACCAGTCCATTAAGTGGCTGGAGGGCAGGCAGAGCCACATTGGCCAGAGGAAACAGTCGGTAGGTAATGGAGCAGAATTTGGCCCTGAGTCAGTCCTTGGCTTTTATTGTCAAGCTGCAGCAGTGTGAAAGGAAACAAATGTTTTAGCAGCTTGGTGAATTTGTTTCTCACTGGGCTGTAACTTGCTGACATTTTTAATGTCTTGTGTGAGAAGTTGACTGGCTGGGTTACTGTGTGCTTTGCTGAATGGCAATATTGTTTTTTAGACTGAATGTGGCTAATTTGTTTTCTGAATCCTAATGTCAGCCTCTGAGTGTTAACCTTACAGATTTGTAGGAATCTATAGAAAATTACTTTGAGGGATAAAATAACTTGTCAGTGTTGCTATCAAAGCAGCATTTCAGGTTGGTTTTTTTTGTTGTTGTTTTGTTGCCTTTTTTTTTTTTTTTTCCAGGGGCTTAAGCAGAAAGCTTGACAAAACTGTAGCTGTAATGGCCAGCTACAAAAATCCTAGTTTCAGAGGCTTTTATAAAGCAAACATAAAAGCAGAACCTGACTGGCAAGGGTTGTCTACATACTTTATAACTGGCCAGGATGTTGTAGGAAGATGGGAGTTGTGGCAGTTCTCATTCCTTGCTTAAGAAATAGAAAGGATGCTCTGCTCCTTAGGTAATAGTAGGGGTGCATACATTCATATTCTTTCTTTCACCAAGTCTTTTATCAAGACTAAGTCGTTTGTATTTATGTGGGTTTTGGTGGACTTTTTTCCTTCCCCTTCCTAGAAAACCCTCCTTTTGAAAGGAGAGAAAAGGAGCTGGATTTTTGGTAAGTGTCCTGTGTGCTGCTGCAGGAGCACTGCCACAAACTGGACTGAGGTGTTGGGGGGAGCTGTAGGAGCAGGCCTGCTGCCTGCTGAGGGAGTCCTGGCAGGCTGGAGCTGGAGAATGCTGAAGAGAGCTATCACCTCCTGCCATGCATGTGTTTGGGAAGGGCTGAACCCTCCAAGAGTGGGGTGTGTAGAGCTCCTCCTTCTACTGCACAGGATTTATAAATCCAGGACTGTTTTTATAACTGTTGCTCTCCCTTTTCACAGTCATACAACTGTTTTTGGCCTCTCTATTCTTTGTCTTTATCATGCTAAGGAGGAATAATGTTAATAGAATGTGATACCTCAAACTGTGGCAATACTCTTAATTCTTACAGATGCTTAAGGAAGGTAAAAGGCAGGTGTAGCCTTAGGAATGCATCATGGTACATAGGCGTGTACTTGGAGGTGTTGGCACAAAAGGGGCAGGCAAGTTCATGAATGACATTTAAAATGAGAAAAATGTTTAAATCTCACTATGTTCAGTACAAATAGTATTTGAAATGAATGCTAATGGAAAATGTTGGTCCAACAGTGGCAGTTGGACCAATCTAGTCCATTCCTATGTCTTAAAAGAAAACCCCAAATATGTATATATATATATTAGTTTTGTCTTATCTGCCAAGCTCCTGTGAGGTGGATACTTAGGATCTACCAGGAAGTTACTTGGGTCTATCTGTCTTTGATGGCAAGGAGCTCTGTGCCACTGAGGGGAAAAGACAGGGTTAACAAGATTTCTTAGGTAATTGTACTCCCCTGAAACAACACTTTGAGTTTCAACATTCTGGGCATGGCATGCTATGCCATGCACATGCTATAAGGATCTTGAAGCTTGCTCAGAAAAATCATTTCAGGCATTGGGCTTTCTTTGATGTCTGGTTGAGCTCGAGGTGTGACTCAAGAATAGGGTCTGTTGGATCAGCTTTAGCTGCTGAAGAGGAGAAACACAGAAGGGCGAAGCAATGGCTCCTGGCTGACATGCACCCTTTGTGTCCCAAGCAGGTTTTTCAGCTGTAGCCTTAAAGAAGCCCAGAGTTGAGATTTTATTTTAAGTGGATATGAACAATTTCATACAGTTTGTTTTTCAACTGTCATGAGACTTCATTTCTTACCGATGTGACTTCTTGTATCTGGACTGACTGAGCTGTAGCCACTATTCTTTGCTGTTAGATAAAACATACCTGGTTGTTGATTTCTGTTTGTAACAGCTTTTTGGCTAGATATTAGATGTGAATAATGGTAGTGCCAGTTTCAGATGCATGTTGGGCCAGAAATGAGAAATACTGAGGTCATCTATATAAGAAATCTTCTGGTTTTATTCTGTTATTTTTTTTTTTAAATCTGGATTTTGTAGATAAAACTTTATTGTACAACAGTCTCAATTGCTGCTGAGGTATATGGTCTTGTAAGTGGTGCTTTTTAATCATAATCTGATATTGCTTCAGAGTGCATACATTTTCCTAATTGCATGAAGTAGAAAATTTGAGTTGCAATCAGGCTTTTTCTATGGCTTTGTTCCAAGTACAGGGACAGTTAGTCTGAACACCATTGAGGTTTGCTGCTTTGTGGTATGGATTCTGGAAAAATTGGTGCCAGCTGCCACCAAGAGTTCCTGCAAGAGAGTGTTCCAGACAGCAGCAGGCTGTGGTCACCTCAAGGGTATCTCAAGACTAGTCTGCCAAGAAGCTGGTGGAGTCTTGAAGGGCTCCTGATAGTGGCTTCAGCTGTCCAACAGTTTGCCTGGTGTAAGGCACTGACTGCCCTGGCCGTGGTTTGTGCAGGAATTTGGAGGTTAAAGCCTTTGACAGGCTTCATATGTGTATTTTCTTGTCTCCAGCAAGCAGAAATCCATACTGGATGAACCTCCCTTGCCTAGTTTGGCTGTCAGCAGTTATTTCACTGTCATTTAAGTACAGGTGATGTAGCACAGGCTCACCTTTGGCAGTGCTTGGTGCAATTTACCCAAGATGTGTCCTGTGATACAGGCAGGAATGTCTGTCCTGTGCAGAGGTGACTCACCTTGGTTTAGTGGGACAGGCTCTGTAAAATTGCAGGTGGCTCCTAAATGGCTTCCTTAGACATCCTGGGAAGCTGCCTTCTCTCTGCACTGCTGGAGGCCACTGCTCCTCCCTCTGCTCTGACCTACAGGCACTTGCCTGCCCTTTCTTCTTGTCCTGCTGGGTCCTTCTGGCTGTCTCCCTGACCCTAGGTGGTGGTACTTTGGTGTCACATCAGCAGGGCAGCTGAAGGGAAGGGGTCAGCAGCCCTTCCCACACCTGAGCTGAACTTGCCTGTGACTGATCACTAACAGGGCTCTGAACCCAAGTACAAAAGCAGGCTGAGAGTGGGTAAGGCTGCCAGTGCTTCAAGGGTTGTCCCAGCAGCTTTGCTACCACAGTTGCTATGCTGTGTACTGAAGGAGGCTATTATCTGCATCAGAAGCTTGAATAAGGCCTCAGCACCTTTTGGAGTAATGCATTCAGGCAAAAAGGTGTTGACAAAGTCTGTTAATTAAAAGCCCATGGTTTCATAGGTTGTTTTTCACCAGATGGGAAGCTTGTGAATTTTATGCATCAGAAACCCGCTTGAGAGGTGCTCTGAGGCTGATTCTAATGCAAAGGAGCTGCTGTGGTTACTAGCAAAGGCAAAACATTTGTGTGACTCTGCAAGTACCAAAGTGTTGTGGATGGTTTAACAGCTTTATTGACAGATAAAGCAAAATTCTTCCACTTCTCAGGACAGTGTTTAATGTGACCTGTATTGAACAATCTAGGATTAAGAAGAATGCATTTTCGCTCATTGTTTTCTTATTCTCTCTCTCCAGATGAACACAATGATGTACAGAAAAAAACCTTTACAAAATGGATAAATGCTCGGTTTTCCAAGGTAATGTTGGTTTGGATGTACTACTTTATTTTGTTCACTGTTTAGAATAATTTTGGTTAAATATACTTTGCTCTTACTCTTGTTGAATACTCCTAGAAAAATGTTAGTGTGTAGTGAAAACAGATAAAATAGTGTAGTGTTTGTTTCCCGAGTTTCCTCATGCACATAAACATTTAATATTATGTGTTAAGAAAAAAATGAAATATTCTATTTGTTAATATATAAAAATAGTTATTTGCCTGAGCATGTCTGTTTGGTTTTGTTTAGATTAGGTTTAGTTTATTTCTACATGCAGTTTTCAGAGTGCATTGCAGCAGATTTTGAACCTTCATCACTGTGTTTACTCTGTTGCTGAGTCAGCTTTGCTCACTCTGCAAACCTCTAGTTGAAGCCACCTGGCGTTGCTACTTGAGTCTTGACTGAAATTTTATATAATTACTTGCTCATTTTGACTTTTCTTTGGCTCTCATGCTGTACATTTCTCATTTTAATTCTCTTTACTGGCTTGAAACTCACTGAGGATCTTTCATGGTTTGGGATGATAAAGGAAGTGAAGCTTGTTTTGGAATGCTATTTAAAGCCTGCTTTTTACACTGTTCTGCTGATAGGGAAAAATGACGCTTTGCCAGGAGCGTCTGTGAAAAGTTTTCCTACTTCATAGTTTGAATGTGTGAAAGAACCTGGAATATTATCAGGGAAAACTCATGTTTTTTTCTACCTAGCATGGTGCTGCAAATGGGGTAACTGCTATTTTGTGTGCTCTTTTTGAAAAGCAGCATGTGTGTGAAATCCTGAAAGTAGACATAAATGGAACAGGATGCATTTTGTTGTGTTTGGTTTTTTATTTTTTTCCCCAAATAAAGCTGCAACAGTGCTTTAGCAATGAATGACTACTTCTGGAGCGCTGCCCTTCTGAAGTTCTTGATCAGTAATATAAGGAATTTTTATCTTCCTTTGCTTCCTGTGCAACAGGACGCTGGGCAATGCAAAGCTTGTGGCCTTGGTTGAATCATTTTGGCTTAGGTTTGTTTTGGTTGAAAGCTGATATCCTGCACTCTTCATCCAGTGCATTCTTGGCTAGTGTGCTCTTTAGGGGAGGAGTGTGTGTGGGTAGCTGGTTGCTCTATGCTCAGCTTTTCAATGCTGCCCAGAGGAGTGGTGGTCCTGCAGGAGGAGAATTAGGCAGGGCAGGATTATGTAAGGAAAGAAAATGTGGCGAGAAAGAAAGGACTGACTGTAGTCCTGTAGCTGGCATGAGCATGGAAATGACAGTGATATTGAGAATGAATGACAGTCATACTGACAATATGCCAGGTGACTAATCTGTGAGTGCTGTGGGCATTATATTGAAGAAGGTATAATTGTTTTCAGGATTGCTCCTCAAATTGCTCCTGGATTTCTCTAGAACAGAGTATGGTCAGATATTCCTAGAATTTGAATTAACTATAGCTTCGTAACTCTGTAACTTCATGGCCCATTAAACACCTGAAGCCTTGTTAATGATTAAAGAGACTCCTATAAAAAGGACATGCTCCCAACTGCTGCATGTCCAATTCCAACTTGAGTGTGGCTATTTTGGCATGGCAAGGCACATATTTATGAAGACTGGCAAGTTCAAATTGCAAGGAAAATGATGGTGTTAAGTAGGAATCACCTCATGTAAGAAAGTCTAGTTTCGTCTGTACCTTAAAAATAGAAAGGGACTGATTTCAGTCCTGTCATGTTAAAGTTTTGTAATGTACCAAGTCGTTTGAGTTGTTTAAAATTCCTTTTCTGTGAACTAGATTGATTTAGTTGCTTAGTAGGGTAGAGAGATTTTAGAAGTTAGTTAAATGTAATCTGACTTACATTGCAGAAAACAAAATGGTAACTTAGGTATTTTGTGTGGAATTGCAAATTTCACTCCAAGAATTTTACTTGTTCTTCCATGTTAATTATATTGTACTTGCCCTTCATTTAAGCAAATAAAAAGTAATCTGTTGAGCCTTTTTAAACTAGCTTAGCATATCAAAATTGTAAAATTGCAATTGCATAATGCTGAGTTTGGCTTAAGTCAGTTCACTAAGATTTTACAAAGGATCTAGAAAGAGAGCTGTGTCTTTCCCTTCTCTCATCACGGAATAGGTAGATGAGTTAAACACTTCAAGTATCTCAAGTGTGCTGTGAGATGCCTGCTTCGGTACCCTGGTGGGTGAGATTAGAGTTCTTGGTGTAGTTCCCAGCACAGTAACTTGGTTTTGCACTCTTGGTTTAACCTGTGCTAAAATGATGCCTTTTATTTGTGTATGTTGTTTGAAATCAAGGCACGAACTTTTAAAGTGGATCAAGTCTTAAGGTCAGTAAATGTGCTCAGCCAAGACTCAGTGCTCCCTTAGTCATACCATAGGAGGGCTGTACACACTACAACTCTCAAGCCTATGATGACTGTGTAGTAAGGATATTTTGTTAAAATTAAAGGGAATAAAAAGTGTTAGGGAAATAGTCTGTTACCAAGCTTTAACCAATAGGGAAGTTTATACTCAAATAAATATTGAGGCAGAGCATTTCAGCGTATGTTTATAAAGCCATGTGATGTTTCTACTTACTGTATTTTTTCCATTGCCCTGTCCAGTCTACTTTCAAGAGTTGGGTTTAGCTGTTTTCCTGTGGTGTAGCCTTACCAATTAAAGCATCTAGTTGTGTGGATAGTTGATATACTTTCTTTGCATTATGTAGATTTGTTTTCTATCCCTTTATCCCTTTCTATATTAATCTTCATTAATACTTACCAGTTCGTACATATGCTATTCTCAGAACATCTTTCTGCAGTGCAAAAGTGCTATTTTGTCATAGTGGTTTTTAGCCACTGTAAATAATGGTAAACATCAGAACTGGCTACTGATTTTGAGGTGCCCAATCTAGGACTTTAGCTAAATTATCCCAGGGGATTTGACATTTCTTTTGGAGTTCTTTTAATATAAAACAGAGCTCTTGATCCTTATGACAGAATTCAGAGGGTTCATCTCTTCTGCAAACTAAATCAAATCATCCAAAATATCTAGTTGGCTTTCAGATGGAGCTGGATCAGCGTAGAAAAGAGACTTGAAGATGATTATGCCTCTGTCAGCAAGGACTGGCTTTAATGATCTAAAGAAGTCTCTTAATCTAGCACACAGTTAGTAATTACATGTAAAATTGTGTTTTAAATGATTCCAATGAGTTGCAGGGGAACTTCTGGCTAACAGTGGAGTTTGAATTCAAGTCTGGAGGATAATTTAATGCTCCAGTTGCCATATGTTATTTGTTTCACATAAGTAAAGTGAACAAAGCATTTGTAATCAACCCTAGTTTGTCCAAATATCTGAATAGCTTCAATCTTTATCTACTTACATGTTTTATCAGAGGCCTGGGATTTTTAACTGCATCTTGCAGATCTCTGATGCTTCAGCTTTTAATTACAGAACAAAGTAGTTGAATGCTTGCATTTGCAACTCCAGAAGGTTTATAGAAACTTGATAGGCATGTTAAGGAATTCAGGAGTCTTGTGTTCCACTTTAGAACCTTGCAAGTGTAATTCTTTCTGCCCTATTTTCTTTCTTTACTTCTATTCTCTGACCCTGTTTGTGGTTTGTTTGTTTTTTTCCCCTCACTTACTATTACACCCTCTCATGTCAGAAACCTTGCCTGCCTGGCAAGTCCTTGCAAATCTGGAGTTTGGCTGCCCTATTTCATATCCACTTTTGTCTTTGTCACAATACTTTTTTTTCCAATCAAGACCCAGTTTTTCTTTTTAAAGCTCCAGACCTGCTCCATCTGCCCTTCATTTCCCCTCTCCTACCTTTACAGGATTTGATGCTTGTGTGGTCAGTCCTATTTTTGCATCTCCCTTTGTCTCAGTGGTACTAACCTTGTCCTGCCTTTACTGTCTTGCAGGATTTGGTCTTTGCTGGCTTTAGTTTTCTCATTTTCCAAGGTGGTACTTTTCCAAGTTTGCTTTCAGATTGGTTCCTCTCCTCCTCTGCTATTCCTGAACTTGGCAGGTGGAACACAGTCAGCACAAGAAACATGACTCCCTAACTTAATTTAGACCCATGGAGTCAGGTCTGTCACAGCCTGTCGGAACTTAGGGCTGTCACTCACTAGAGGAAGTTTACAGATCCAGCATTGGCAAACTGAGGCTCTGTCTTTTTACCAAAAACTTGTTTCTTCACTGCGTTTGGGAAATTTTCCCACAGGGATGGCAAAAAAAGGCTGTATTGCTAGGAAGGCTGTGCTCTGCAAAAAGAACATAAAAGCACAAAAATTTGTGGTATTCAGTGAAAATGACACTAGATTTCCCTGCCCCTCAGTTATAAGTCTTGGATATGGAAGGCTGTTGAATGGAGCCAGCTGGAGCATTGTTCCAAGGTATCAGGAACTGAATTCAAAGCCCTTGCATGCCTGAGCACTGGGCCTCCCTTTCCTTTCCATCATGTGTTCCCATTGCTTTCCAATCCAAACTTAGTTTTTTTATGTACAGAAACCTTATATGGTCTTATTTGTGCATTTGCAGTGTTCTTGCTGCATGTATTTGTGATTCTGCTCTTCCAGGTCCTGTGCTAGTGCCCTGACATCTGCATTGGCCAGCATTGACAGGGCTTGGAGCCAGGCCAGGATCTGCCAGTGTGAATAAAGCCAGACATCCTGCACTTTTACAGCATCTTAAACTCTTTTTTTCTATGCTGTGGTCTTCTAAAAGTGTATTTCACATTAGGGTTTAGAGTAAAGAAGAGGTGGAGGTGCAGCTTGGGAGCAGAATCTTCCAGGGCTGAGCTCCAAGTTAGCCTTTCAAAAGGCAAGTGCTCTGTGTGGGGCTCCTGTGCATTTCCTCTCCTGGGCTCTGTTGTGTCCCCTCCCCGGGAGGACACCAAAGGCAGATAAGAGAGGACAGGCCAGTAGGAGAACCAACGAGTTGTACTTAGAGTGCTTTGGGATGTTGTGGCTTTATATGCATCTTAAAACTGAAACAGCTAATTCCTCATTATACCAGGCGTTAATTAAGTTGTTAATTACAAAGTCATCTTTTAGCTTTTTGTGTGGCGTGCTGAATAGATGTTTTCCTCTATTTCTGCTCCTTAATTTTCTTTCTTCTAAGGGTTGTTTTGTCATAATAGTAAATGTCAGGTCCTGTACTTCTGAAGATATTTTGTAGCTCCTCTGCTGACCCTTAGCAACTGTGATAAATCTTTTTAAGGACAAAATTATGCCTATTCATGACAATTAATTTCACATGAGCCAAGATACCTCAGGTCAAAGACATTTCAGAAGTTTTTTTTGGGGGGGGAAGGGAGGATTACGGAGTTCACTGTATTAGTCATGCAACAAAAGAGATCAAAAAGATTGATTAGGCAATTTTGTCTGTCCAAGGTGACATCACCTAAGATGCTGCCTAGTCCATTTTGTAGCTCAGTTTTTGTGGTACAAGCAAGGAAATACTCAATGGCTGGTGAAATATTCTACAGTCTAATTGCTTCTAATATTTTTCAATGCCGAATTAAACGGTAAAAATGTAACTTCACTCAAAGATAGCCAAAGCTTAAAAAGCAACAGCCTTGGTAGGAAAGAGGAATAATCTGGGTAAATAGAATTAGTGTTTGCATGAGCCAGCATTGAAAAAATCAAATTTTAGTTTACTTTTTTTCTTAGCCTCTTTTTATGAGAAGACCAAATAAGTCTGTCTAGGCCTAGGATATGTATTAGCAAAGAAGCACAAAAGTAACATTTTATTCTCTAATAGGTTGTGAGTTACGGTAAGGATGACTACATTCTAGCATAAAAGCAATAATATGTAGCAGTTTGTGATCTCTCCCAGATATAGGCACAGCAAAAAATTGTCAGTTTTCTGCCCTCCTTTCAACTTCTGCTACTTTCTGCTCTAATTACAAGGTGTGGGCAGCATCTCCCTTGCTGCACTTGAAAGCTTGGTGTAGTAATGTGGACTGTAAGTATTGCTGGCTTGGTTAATGCCCTGGGTTTGGGATAGAGTTTGACTCTGATTCTTGGACTTGGTTATCATCCCAGTTGTTGAAAGGTTTGTGGGACCTTCTCAAGCACTGTAGCTGAACTTGGTAGAGGCACCAGAGCAAATCTGTTCCTTTACCTGTTAGCTGCTAATGAGAATAGTCAACCTGGTAAGCAAGAATATTTTTTAAGGGTCCAATTGAAGTTATCTGACTTGAAGGACTATAAGGATGACCTTTCAGTCTTACAAGTGAAATAACTGACAGTGGTAAGCAGAGTCGCAACTGCCCCTGCTGGTATTGTTATGTAATGAGATTTAATTGCAAGCTGAAGTTAGTACTGTCACATTAAATATGTTATAACGTAGGCTAATGTAAATGTGTTAATAAATACACTGGAGAAAGACCTACAGAGTTACTGATGCCTTGCTGTGCTATTTGCACTGATAGATCTTCCCTCCTTTGGTTGTGTTGTCAGTTGAGTATTTTAGGTGTTCTGTGAATTGAACTATCTTTAGCTTTTCAGCTTTACTGCTCCTTAAACTCATGTCTGTCATCTAGTAGAATCAATATTTCCAGCATATCCCAGTGATGAGTATTACTTCCCCCTGCCACCCCCTTTTAGTCTGGAGTTTTAAGTAGCTATTTAGTTGCTTGTAACTATTTTATTTTTAAGCACCAGTAGTTAAAAATAATTTTGTCTATAAGGTATCTTTCTCTTATGATTGTAACTTTTAATTTTATTTTTTTTTACTTGGTATATAAAATCATAGTTTTGGTACTAGTGTCATGTTGAGATGCAACAACTCCTTGGAAATATTCAGCATAGCGCAGAGTACGCTCAGTGAAAAGAAATTTGTCGCAGTATAGCTAGTGCTTATGTATGATATCCTGTAACTCCTGCATGTTAGTGGAACAAGAATGGAAAAAAGTATCCCATTTTAATAAAAATACTTCTGTAAAAAATGTCTATGGTCTTAAATTAGAAACTGGCAAGATTATTTGTTGACATGATTGTTTACTTTTTGTAATGACCTTTTTGCTTTCTGGTTTGTTTCCCACATTGAGTTCCCATGTGCTGGCCTTATGATGTAGCAGCACTTGACATGTTTCCTTCTTGGTCTTGGTCATGATAAAGTGTAATTCTTGCTCCTGTGTTGTTTGAGTTTAAGCTGATTACCATGAGTTCCCTGGGAATGTACTTGAACATTAGGAGTGGTAAATGCTCTCATTTAAGAGTCCAACCTGCCCAATATTTGCCCCTTCCCAAAGGAAAGAGGTCTTTGCAGTTCTGGTACTATTTTGACCTATGTATTGAGCATCTTATTAGATATTAAAAATTGTCATGCATTGGTTAAAAATAATAAACTAAAACAACTCTTAACTTCATAAAAGTGACATTTGAAGATAGAAGAATCCGATGAAAAATCAGTATGTATTCTTGTTATGTCTTTTCAGGTTGTTTTGGTGTTCTTGAAGTGGCAGATGATGTAAATGGCAGCCAGGGCTTTTCCCAGCACTCCTCTGAGCAGCTGGAACTTACCTGCTGCATTCCCTTAGTGACTGGTGAAGGTCACTTGTATGGTTTTATGAAATGTGTTGCTTTCCTGGTGACAGTCAGTGTTCATTAACTGTGAAACTGAGAAGACCTTTCATCCTGGTTTAATGTTGTGACTACAAGGTCTGAATCAGTATCACCATGGAGGATGTGAAATGGAGGTGGCTTATCTCTTACTCTCCAATCTCTTTGGCATTCGTTAATTGGAAAAGTTAGGTTTAATAATGTAGCTTCAATAATTATTGACTTAAAGCACAGGAAAATTGTGTGCTACAGGTAATTGATATGAGAATTTCATGTTTCAAGTTAAACAACTAGGTAAACATTCAAACTTCTTTAATGATTACCTTTGCGTGTAATTTCATGTTCAAGAATAAAGAACATATATAGTCATGATAAAATGATAAATAATAGCTGGTGTTTGAAAAAAGGAGGTTTTGTCCTACTGAGAATTTATTGACTCCGTTTTTCTCTCCAACTTGGCTCGGTTTGATACAGTTCCCCATGGATAATAAAGGGACGATTAAGAATGTTCTACTGTAGAACATACTCAAGAATGATCACTGTTGTGTGGCTGTGGTGGCCTCAGTAGGACAAACTGTAAGTGTTGATGGCTGGGCTTTCAGCTGTCAGCAGCATTGGATGACTTAAAAAAATCTAAACTGGATTTTGTTTATGTCTTCCTCCATTTCCTGGGAACGCTTTCTGGCAAAGAGAAGGAATAATTTCTGCACAGTCATGTTGGCTAGCCTGGATGACCCTTCGTTGTGAGTAATTCTAGATGCACACAAGGAAGTGAGTCACTCTCTTAAACCTGATCCAGGTAGAGCGACTTGAAAGACAGCCAAAGGGGCATATGAGGGCTGCTGGTGTGAGGAGATCACTGCATGTGGTACCTCCTTCCCAAACACTGGTGGTATCTTGCTGGAAAGTGCATAACTGATGCCTGAGTTGCCTGATCTTGTGTATGTATGGCAGTATCTGGTCTCCAGCTCAGAGATCATTAATAAACTCCTGCTTCCGCATGACATAAATCAACAGAAAAAATGGCTTCTGCTGTGGATAACTAGCAAAAGTTCTTTCTCTTCCTTCCCTTACTTGTGTTCACACAAAGGCTGGCACCACAATGTTTGTCGGGATAAATGTAACATGATGGATTGGATCTAGTTCTGATTCTTGTGTATGTGCCTAGTGGTGCATAACAAATGTTATCACCATGCAAAGTTCATGAGAACACAAGCAAGCCTAGCCCACAGCTTATGTACAATCTCTAGCTTTTACTTTCCTTTTTCTTGCTCTGCCTCCCTTTCCTTTTTCCTCTTCCTCTTTCCCTTACACCAGTCCTGTTAAGTGAATCAACTCCTTTCCTGCTATCGGTGCTAATTTAAAGCACTGGGGAACCAACACTGCCTGTTTCTAAGTCTGTTAATTATGTTCTTCTGTCTGTTTTATCAAGCCCTTGTGTCTGTTACAGCAACTGTGTGTACAGCTCTGCTGGCAAAGCCTTCTTGAACAGGCTGAGGGAAAGAGATTTCTGCCACGATTTTTTTTTTTTTTTTATTATTATTTTCTGCTCTTGTAACAAACATAAGCAAAGCTGAGAAAAACTACCTTCTGTTAACTGATAAGTGTTCAGTGAGGGGGATGTGAATGCTTTACACCCTGAACGGGCACAGATCTTCTGGTAGGAAGTGTGTCCCTGCCTGTCCTTTATACTATCTTTGTAGTGTAAACTGGACTCTATTTAGTCTTTGAGAAAGGACCCATTAGCTGCCTCGTATTTGTACAGTGCTTAGCACAATGTAAGCTGCTCTTTAAGTACCTACCAACACAACCCATTTGCCCTTCTGAAGGGCTCGGTGTGGTTTGTCACTGTCACTCTTTCTTAAAAGACAAATACTTAAATTTCTCAATCCATTATGCTTAGTGATGGACTGCTTCTCCTTACAGGATGCTGACAGGGGCTGAACTACTTTGTACTTGGGTAGTCTTCAAGTATTTAGAAAGTGAGTAAAATGTCAGTGCTGAAAAGGAGAAATTTAGATTGCCTTAGCATACTGTATGCCAGTCAAGACCCTACAGAAAGAGAAATGCATGTGCTTTTTGCATACTGCAGATTGTGTATTTATTTGTGTGTGTATCTCTGGGTACAGACTTTATTTTTCAGAAGGCCAGATTATTTTCTGGGCATTAGGAGTGAGCAGTGCAGATGTGGGTAGGCATGGTGAAAGAAGCAAGCTGCAGAGCTCTGTGCCTTATCATCTGTCCTCCCCCAGAGCCCAGGCTCTTGCCTGCACACCAGCCTGCCCCAGCACGTAGCTGGTCTCAGGGCTGCCTGCTTCAGCCCAGTGCAGCCTGCATGGAACAAGTGCCCTCATGGGAGTCAGACTGCTAGGTCAGGGCCAGGGTTCAAATGTGCTCCTAGCCCCTGGACCAGAAGTACAGGTCCAGCCTTAGAGGCCATGTATTGTAGCTCCCAGGTTGCCCTTGCACTGCCACAGCAACTGCCCCAGTAGGGTCGGTGGTGGGGACTACTCCTGAGGTGGTGGGGGCTCTGCATGGGTTTTATCTCAAAGAGAGGGTGATGGCAGCAACCTGGCCTGGCTCAGGGCTGGCTCATAGCTGGAACAGGAGGACATGCATGGCTGCTTTGCCAGCATTGCCCCAGAGCTTTTTCTTGTCATCTCTTGAGAAAAAAAGGTATGGGACTATCCCTTGGGACTGCCATTTAAAAAAAAATATTTTCCTACACCCTTTTATGCTTAATAAACTTCATGAGTCATGGCTGTCAGAAGCTGGGGTCTGTAGCTGTTCTGTTTGCGTAAAGAAAGACGACTTCCTGAAGCACAGTGGGTTGCTATTGAACTGCTTCCCGAAAAAGCAGTCCAGTATCCAGCTGCACTGGAGGACAGAGCAGTGATGTTTCTGACTGCAGACCATATGGTTCACATATGGTCCTGCATGGAAATGTGCATTCAGGTATGAGGAAAATGCATGAGTGGGAGGAGGCAGTGTGAGCAGAGCAGGATGCAATGCCTGTGCAGTCTCTGCTCCACTGGGACATCAGCTGACTGTCAGGGCTGGCTTTGTGCCCTGATGGGACAGCTGAGGCTCTCTGGGTGGCAGCTGCCACCAGGTGTGTGCATGTGATTCAGGTGGGTGTGGGAAGCTGGAGAGAAGCAGGTTTCCAGCTTTCTTGGTGGGTGTGCTTCTATGGAGGTGGTGATGGGCTTGGTGGGGTGGATGCTGCAACCCTTTCTTAGCAAACTTGAGTCAGCTTGCATGTGAGAAAATCTATCCTGTGAGCTGACTTCTTTTCTTTAGAGAGCATTTACCAGACTTCACTAAATACAGAGGCTTTTGAGGATAGTGGATACTTTTACAAACCAGGAATGAGTAGCTTAGATTACAGAAATAATTTAATACCCTTCTGTTGAGTCTTTAAACTGACAGCAAAATATGGTTCTCTGGCCACCAAAATTTCATTCTCCTGAGAAAGCAGATCTAAATTATTTCCACCATCACAGCAGTGTGCATTGCATAGGGCTGGAGCATACCATGACCTGTTGAAATGAATGACTGAAAGCAGGAAGTCATTCAGCTTGTTTTTCATGCATGTGAAATGAAGGAGGGATGGAAGCAAAGAAAGAAGGCTATATCCTCTCAATACCTTTGTTGCACTGTATTAAATGAAGTATTTTTCTGCTTTTTCAGTAGTTCCAAATCCTTTTTAACATTTGGACCCAAGACAACAAATATATTGAGAATATATGGCTATAACATTCTCAATTTTGCTGTTATATATGTGTAAGCTGTTCTAATTATATATAATTATAATTAATTGTATAATTATAAAGGCTTTCTTTCAGTAGGGCCTTTGATAGTGTCTCCCACAACATAATTTGTCACTAAGTTGGAGAGATAGGGGATTGATGAATGGACTGTTAAATAAATGAGAAATTGCCTGGACAGCCACATCCAAAGATTTGCAGTCAACTGCTCAATGTCCAAATGGAGATCAGAAATATGTGCAGTCCTTCAGGAGTCCATAATGTGATCTATAGGGTTCAGTATCACCAATGACATGCAGTGGGTTTGAGTATGCCTTCAGCAAGTTTGTGGGTGACACCACATGGAGCAAGTGCAGTTGATTTCCACGAGAGAATGGATGTCACCCAGACATCCTTCAGGCTAGAGAAGTGGCCCATATGAATCTTGGGAAGTTTGACGAGGCCAGGTACATGGTCTTGGCCTGCACCTGCATCATAGCATTCCCCAATATCTGTACAGACTGGGAGAAGAATAGATTAGGAACAGCCCTGAGGAGAAGGACTTGGAGATACTGATGGATGAAAAATTGGGCATGAGACAGTAATGTGTGCTTCAGCTCGGAAAGCCAACCATATCCTGGGCTTCACAAAAAGTGTGGCTAGCAGGTCAGTGGAAGTGATTCTTCCCCTCTCCTTGGGAAAGGCCCACACTTCCATGACTAAGAAGTTTGTTTAGTTGGGTTTTTTTAAGGGTTTTGCTTTCACAATGAATGTTTGAATATTATTGCATCCAGAGACTCCTACTGCTTGCTTTTCTGGTCACATGAAAAATTTCCTTGTGCCCTTAGTGACCTGTTTTTACTGTTTTCAGTGTGGTGATGTAAACCAAATGTAAACTAAATTTTACTGGCATCTGGGTTGATTGCACTGTGGCTGATCTCCTCCTGTATTACACCATAAACTGTATAAGAGACTTCTCTGCATCTCTATTTCTGTTACCCTGTTCTCTGGCTCATAAAATCACAGAATGGTTAAGGTTGGAAAGGACCACTGGAGATCATCTAGTCCGGCCTCCCTGCTCATGCAGGGAGCCCTAGAACCTGTTACTCAGGATTGCATCCAGATGTTTTTTGAATATCTATAGTAGAGGGACATTCCACAACCTCTCTGGGTAATCTGTTCTGTAGTGTGGTCACCTGCCACAGGGAAGGTATTCCTTACCTTCAGGTGTAACTTCTGTCAGTTTCTCCCTGTTGTCCTGTTGCTCCACTGAGAAGAGTTTGGCACCATCCACTTGGGACATTCCCTTCAGATACCTACAGACACTGATCATGTCTCAGTTGTCTCTTTTCAAGGCTAAACAGGCCCAGCTCCCTGAGACTTCCCTTGTAAAAGATACTCCAGTCCCTTGATCAACTTTGTTACCCTTTGCTGGAGCTGCTCCAGGAGCTCCACCTCTCTCTGGTCCTGAGGAGCCCAGAACTGGACACGGCACCCATGAGTTTCAAACACACCTAGTGACATTGGCCTCAAGAGGGAAGAGTAGAGAGACCTCCCTGACCTCCTCACGGTGTTCTTCCCTTTGCCCCCAGGACACAATTGGCCTCCTTAGCCACAGCTTGCTGTCCATTAGGACTCCCAGGTCCTTGTCCACAGAGCTGCTTCCCACCAGATCAGCCCAAGCCTGTACCAGTGTATGAAATTATTCCTCCCCGGTTTCAGGATCACCCTGCACTTGACTTTGAATTTCCCACAGTTCCCCTCTGCTCATCTCTCCATCATGTTGAGGTCCCTCTGAATGGCTGTACAGCCCTCTGAGTTATCTGCCACTCCTCCCAGCTTTGTCTCATCTGTGAACTTGCTGAGGAGGCATCTGTCCTTCCATCCAAGTCATTGATGTGAAAGTTAAACAATACAGTATTGGACTTTAAGGGACACCACAAGTGACAGGCCTCCAACTAGACCCTGTGCCAATGATAGTGACCCTCTGGGATTTGCCATTCAGCCAGTTCTCAATCCACCTCACCTTTTGCTTGTCCAGTTCACTCACCTGAGTTTGCCTATGTGGATATGATGGGAGACAGTGTCAAAAGATTTGCTGAAGTCCAGATAGGTAACGGCCGTTGGTCTCCCCTTATCTCTCCAGCCAGTTGTCCCAGTGTAGGCTCCAGAATGCTTTGAAAGTTTGTTAAAGTTGCTATGCAACTGTGAAACATCTGAACCGTCTGTGGAAAGTACATGCTCTGAGAGGAAGATCATACTTGCCACTTTTTAGCTGGTTGAAATTGTTACATTTAGTTATGTTTTTGTACAAGAAACTAAAGTATTTCCTTGCAGCAGTTCAACTCTGGCTTTTTTGTGTTGGTAGTTTTAATAGTATCAAATCTAACTAAATGGGACACCTAAGAAAAACCCATGTGAAATTTGGGGAAAAACCAGATATTTCCCAAAAAACAGGATACATCGAGCTGTTCACTTCTCTTTTCCTGATTTGTTAGCCAGTATTTGGCAATTACCAGGAGCTGTAGGGCAGGAGGAGATAAGTGAAGACAGGAGATATCTATGCCAGCAAATTCATGTCGTGTAAGGTGGGTCTCTGACAGCCTTCTTTCTGAAGAGAGATGTTGAAAAGTCAAGGTGATAGGAAAAGGCAACACTGGAGCTTTTTGTGGTACTTAGAAAATATTTTTCATCTCCTCAAATTGGCACTTTAAAGAGACACTGAAAGCAGTAGTTTAATTGACTGCTTGGCAGCCAGCAGGTGATTATTATGAAACAAATGCACTTAGTTGCTGGCCGGATGTGCCTTCTCCCCCTGCCCTGTAGAACTGTCCCACAGTAACTTTCTTATGGTCCAAGAAGAAAGAAGATAAAAAGGAAGCATGGAAAAGGTTAACATTATTCCATTCTCATCTGCTGCAATTCTTGTATAGAGTCCCTCCACTCCAAAAGAAAGCAAAAATTAGAAATTTATGATTTAGAGTACCTCTGGGTCTCAGATTTCTTTTTCATGGTAGAGAAAGTGATTAAATTGTTTCAATAAATATTATACCTTTTGATCTACTAGTCTTTGTAGAACAGTGGCATTTCCTTACACAGGGCTCAATTCCAAGTCATTTTTTGTCCTTTTTTTTTTTTTAAGTCTGAGTGAACTTGTCCCAGTAGCTTCTTTCTGAAAAGCCTCAGTTTCTTCTTTCTTTAGATGCAGCCAAACCAAAGCATTCCTTCTCAACTGACTCCTCAAACTTGCCAAGTTTTCTTTCTTTGCCATCTTTGCATGTTGATGCGTCCACCCTTATGTCAGCCAGGATGCTACTGAGTTGGTTCCTTAGTACAAGGCTGCTGATGCACATAACTGCAGTGATAGGGAGGAAAGAAAAGAACACTTAAAAATGGAAGGGTTCTTTCTTAATCACTATAGCAGTCCTCTAGCTTTCATTTACTACTTTTAGTGCCAAATAAGAACAAATTAAAAGATAGAATTTTGAGGGAAGTTCTGCTTAAACACTGTTTTTATTACTCCTGTTTTTTCTTCCGCAGAGTGGAAAGGCCCCAGTGAAAGACATGTTCACAGATCTCAAAGATGGAAGGAAGCTTTTGGACCTTTTGGAGGGTCTGACAGGGAAGCCTCTGGTAAGAGAAACATCTGAGTCATATTTCCATTTATTAAAAAAGCACAAACCAATGAATAAACAAAACACAAACTGAGGCATGTGATTTTTTTCAAAAAAAATGTATTTATTTAAAACATGATTTTGCTTGTAGGGTGCACTTGTTCTCTACAGTTCCAGTGAAATTCCCATGAACTCCACTCATGAGATACAGGGTCAGGCTGAAGCTTAACTGTGAACCCTCTCTTGAGGATTTACATACTCTCTATGCAAAGCATGTAAAACCAGTGATGTTGTTTACATAGTGTATGTTTTAAATAGAGAACTTTTAAAGGTCTGTTTTTGGATGATCAGGTAGACCTGTGTTTAGCTGGATCCCTGTGGGCTTCTAAGTAAGCTTGTGAAAGATCCCTTAAAGAAAAAAAAGAAAGTAAAAGGACAACAGCTAGTAGGTAAAAATCTGCATCTTCATTGAAAAATTTTGTCATCTACAGACAGGAAAAGGCTGAAAACTGCTTGAAGTGTATATTGGAAAGTGTGTGTGGCTGAAAACTCTTCCCCTGCTAACCTTAATGACTCTTTAGAAAAATGCATGAAATATAGTGAAACTTGTTAATTAATTGGAATTAAATTATTGATTTCGCTGTTTATATTAAGTCTCAAATTTGTTTATGGATTTTATGAGGAATCTTCATTCATATAAAATTTTATGTTGTGAGTTTATTTTGTTCTTTAAGCAGATGTGTTTTACTAGTACTTCTAAAAATTTGTGGTGTGATTTGAAGTATGCTGAAAACAACAGTTTTTTTGTTTCTAAGTTGATTACTGTTCCAAGTTCAGCTCTGTGCTCTTGCAGTATGATCACTTTCTTCCACAGGAATTAAATTATGATGATTAAAAGCTAATGGAGTGGCAGGTATTGTAAAGAGTTGAATGTTTGTAGTTTTTGGTGGGCTTTTTTTTTTTTTCTGGTTGTGGAGGTGTTTGATTTTTTTTTTCTTTTTTTTTTCTTTTTTTTTTCCCCTTCCCTCATACTAAAGGGAAGAGAAAGCCAGGAAGCATAACTTCTTCCCAGTATGCAAAGATTTAGCAGACTTTTGGTGCCAGAAAAACAAATTACTGCTTGTTCTCTTGGGAGCCAGAAAATTTCAAGTACTCTGGCAAATGTTCAATAGCCTCAGATTTTCCCCAGGAACTCTCCCTTTGCTTTTGCATTACCAGTTTATAATTCTGTATATGCTGGGAATAAAACTTTTGGACTTAATGAAGATAAGCTGAAACACATTTTGAATCCAAGGCCTGTCCTGTGCCTTGAATTGGGGAATATTGTTCTGACCAGTTTTCATTTTGAAATTGTTGTGGATGATCTTTGGTTTTTCTCACTACTACTAAAAGAAGAAAAAAGCTAAAATCTAGAGAATTTTTCTCTAATTTTGTTTGTTGTGTCCATTAATTCTGATGTTGAACAGATTGTAACTTTTTATTTTCAGCCTAAAGAACGAGGTTCCACACGAGTACATGCCTTAAACAACGTCAACCGAGTACTGCAAGTCTTGCATCAGAATAATGTGAGCATGTTTTTCCACCCACAGTTTTTGAGAAATTCTTTAGTCTATTGTTATATGTAAATGAATACATTTACAGATATTACAGATATATGAATACAGATATTTACAGATGTATGAATTCAGAATGCAGAGAGTATAGATTTTCATACTCAAAATGAGACCTCATTGAGATGGATAAACTGTTCAGTTTCTTATATGGTGTAGAATTTCGGTGTCCAGCAATTTTGTGAGTTCTTAAAATGCAAACCTAATGATGCTCTTAAGCCAATCACAAAACTGATTTGTTGAGATGTGTGCAGCTTTCAAGAAAAAGGTACCTTGAAGCTTTGCTACTGCATAGCTGATGAACACAGCAGGAAAAAACCAAAAAAAACCTTCCAGTAATGTTGCATAACTTGTACAGAAATCTGTAAGGGGATGGCAGGTTTTTATGGCTCTGTCCTCTTCTCTGTTTCCAGGAGGGTCTTTTCATTGACTTCTGTTGTCTCTGTGTCAAATGTAAAGTGTTTCTAATTTGCAGCTTTGGTAACTGATCAAAAGAACAAACAAGCAAACAAAATCAAATCCTCCTTTAAGAAAAAATAAAAATAATAATTCTTTGGCTTAATATTTGTTTTTATGACCTGGAAGACAGTAGTGCTATAATAAACTGATTTTAGTTTTTCTTCCTTTTTTGATGAACAATTCTTGCTAAGTGTGCTCTCTATACTTAGAATTTCTATTTGTGAATGTCAGGTCACTAAAATAACCTAATAAGAACATTTTGGCAATAAAATACATCAAATACAAGAAAGCATGGGCATATTTATATAAACTGCTGATTGAAGAGTGATACCAACATGCTGTATTATACTGCAATTTCCCTTCTGTGTTAGTGGATCAGTGTCATATTTCTTGAAAGCAGACAAAGCTGGCAGGGGGTTGTTTTTGTTTTTTGAGGTACTGTAAATATTAACTTTTAAAAGGATAAATAATGAGTTTTTCAGCTTGAAATGAATTGATTTTATTATAATAATAAATGAAACAATTCTGAATTGCAATAATTAACTATTTCTTCCTTAAGCTGACAGCATCTGGGTTTCTGGAAGTAAACAGATGGTCTTAGCTGAAGGTTGTTAAGGTTATGTACTTGATTTATTCCTACTGCTTAGCTTCATTAGAAAGTGTATTGTGTGTTATGATGGAGGGAAAAGACATCCACTGAGAAGCAGTTGCATTCTGTTGTTCGAGAGTTTGTGGGATATGCAATATTCATAACTCATTAAATAATTTATAAAGGTGTTTAGATATATATTGCGAGGATCAGACAAACCTAGGGTGTAGGTGGTCAAGTGATCCCGGGAACTTCATCTTTTAAGCAGAATGGTTCCAAGTAAGGAAAATCAGCTCTTTTGATTTGTCAATCAAATTAAAATAATAATAAAAAAATTAAAGTCTCAGGTCCAAACTTGCTAAACATTTATTTTCTCTATCAGATCCTTCATGCTTGCATTTCTGTTGTTTGGTTTTGACTGATGATATGCACCTGTATGTTTAGAGGAGAGAATAAAACTCTTCCAATGGAATATGTTCTTTGGTACCATCTTTTGTCATGCAGTTTAAGCAGTTAATATTAAGTTTATTTAAGCAGTTATGACAAATTCAGATGAGCAGTTCTCTGTCAACTCTGCTTTTCTCTTCAACTGCTTTTAATTTCAGAGCACTTGGTAATACTTGGCTGGACAGCCAGGGGTGTGGGGTGGGGTTGTGACTTGGGGCTGTGATAACAGTGTGTAATAGAGAGTGATTCAACCTCTCCAGGTGGAGTTGGTGAATATTGGAGGAACTGACATCGTTGATGGAAATCACAAGCTGACGCTGGGGCTGCTGTGGAGCATTATCTTGCACTGGCAGGTGAGAGGCTGCTCTGAGATCTCTTCCTTTCCAGGAATCACGTACATTGTTCTGCTGCGATTCTCGCAAACCTTCCCAGGCTCTTGGTGGCAGAAAATACTGCTTCTATTTTGGGCTGGTAAATAAAGGCAGGCCAGTATTTGGTTTCTGCTCAAAGTCTATTGGCTGCCTCCCATGATCCGTATTCTCGTATGTGCCCAGTTGTGCTCAGCCGCTCAGTTTAGTTCCTGCTGGTGTGAATTGCAGAGGCTTTTCGGGCTAGAGCATTGTATTTCTTTTCCTTCCTCAAGGGCTTGAGGCAGGTAGTGTTTTACTCTTTAGGTAGCTGTGTTTGTCTCGCATCTTACAGCTGCTTTGTAGGTTTGTTAGGCTCATAGTTTGAATTGCTCCTGGTCTATCCAAGTATCTGGGAAGATCATTGAATTAACTTGGAGGGACTTTGGTAGATGTGTACAACTAGTACCCAAACAACAAACTACTTTTGCTGGATGAGCCTCTTCTTGCAGGAAACCTATACAAGCTGTATTTTGGGAGTTTGTTTACTTGTGGAACCACAGCAAGAGGCAATGAGGAGTATGATTCCCTATGCTTAGAGCAGACCACACCAAGGAGAGTGGGAGGATCATAATACAAGACTAATGTGTTATTATTACACAAAGCATCACTGGTTCTTGTAATCAGTAGAGGGCAAAAATGGCCTGAAGACTGCTATTGCCAAATTTCATGTGAGGAATTGGAGTTTGATTCATAGATTTTTCATGGGGAAGCCCCTTCTGTGATTTGTGAAGTAATTTGATTTTGTCAGGAGGAAATGTTTGTAAGGTGTAGTTGTTGCTGTCTTGCAGGTGAAGGATGTCATGAAGAACATCATGTCAGATTTGCAGCAGACCAACAGTGAGAAGATACTGCTGAGCTGGGTTCGGCAGTCCACCAGACCTTACAGTCAGGTCAATGTTTTGAATTTCACCACGAGCTGGGCTGATGGACTTGCCTTTAATGCTGTGATTCACAGACACAAGTAAGTGGCAAATAGCTTACCTTTGACCTAGTGAAGTAAACAGGTTTTTTTCTGTGTCTTCATGCTTGAGCATTTGACAGCTTCTAGCCTATTTCAGTGACTCATTATCCAGTTTGTGGTTTTTTTTTTTGTTGTTTTTCTTTTTTTGTGGTAACAATAGCAGCGGTGGGACATTGCCAGAGCCTTGCAAAGGCTGGGGCCAAGGCAGGAGCGTAACACTGAGTTCCTGCACATGTACAAACACTTGCTAATTGGAGTAAATTTACATCCCACTTGATATGCATTTTACAGGGAATATATTGAAGGTGTCTTGGCAGGGGAAGGGGGAGCTGACCATCTCCTTCACCTGTGCTTCCTTCCTTCTACCTGCTCTCCTCTGCAAATAGAAACATTTCTGCCACTGGAGATTGCCATATTATTTCAATAAGAAGATACAGAAGCTTCATAATGAAGGAATGAGAGACTCTGCTGCTTTTCTTGTGTTTTTTAATGTATCTTGCTTGAAAGACAATTTATGCAGTTCTTTCTGGAGAAGCGTGGGGCAGAATATGAAAGGGTAATAGAGCACTAAAGGTATCTGTAGTGTCCTTTAGTTTGTTCATTATACTTTATAAAGAGTAGCATTAAAATTTCTTTGCACAGATCTTTTGTGTTTTTTCTGATTTTTGCAGAACTCTTCAAAAGTTTAAATAAATCATCATTACAGATTCTATTAACATTGCATACCTTTTTTTTTACTTTCTTTTTAAAAATCTCTTCTTTGAGATCTACTGGGCAATCTAATCCAGTGTCTCTTAAATGAAGTCAGCTCATTACTTTGCAAGGTCTGACTGTTCTTACCCATAAAAAAAACATTTCCATGTGGAAATGGTATAATGATTTCTAGAATTTAACCAGACCTCCTAGTCACCAGGTATTTGACACAGCAACTGCTTTACAAACATTCATGCTTACACCCAGCAGATGCAAAGTGCTTGCAGAACATAGATTCACTCTGAGCCTGCTCTAAAGTGCCCATTTGGCCTGTGGTAACTGCAATAGGCTCTGTCACAGGCTCTCTGGCTTCAGGACAGGTCTGCCCTGACATACATCTGTGTCTCGTGGACCAGAGCTGGCATGTGTTCAGCCTGCAAGGGTGTGTAAGGAGGGCTTCTGCAGGTTTGGAAGTACTGCTATGCAAGGACAGAGCAATACTACCAAACATCTTGCTGGAATTTATCACAAGTATTACTAGGTCCCTCCCCTGGATGGTGTGAGCAGTTGTGATTTTTTCCTACCAGCACAACTGCCTGTAGTGACCTTGGTCTGCTGCTGAATGTGTGAAGCTTTGTGATGGAGAGTGTGCCAGCTTTAGACACAAATGAAACATAGGTGACCTGAGAGAAACAAAAATTAGTTTTAGGCAGTTTGTTGTCATTTTTGTTATGACTATGTGCTTAGGCTTTGCAGGATCTGAAGTGTGTGAGCTCTGCCTTTTTCAGAACACTGTTAAGTAGCAAAAGTCCCAGCTGAAAGCTTTGACTGAATAACTGTGCTTTCCTGTGACTTCCTAAAATCTGGGTCTGAGCCTTTTATTCCCTATTCCTTGGAGCCTGACAGCTGGCATGACAGAATTCAGCTTAGTTGTCCCTGGGTACATGTACTTTAGTCAGAGAAGCACCATTTTCCCCATCCTTTTAAGAAATCTTGAGCTGGGCTTCCCTTTTCAGAGTTGAAAGAGAGACTTTAAAATCATTTGCAAAGAATAAGGAGATTGGTTGCAGAAGCGATAGGACAACAAAGCTATTTAACTTACCCAGACAGTAGTACTTCCCTACTTAAGGGGCATTTTTCAGAACTGCTTTTTTATCTTAGTTTAATGTGACACTTAAAAGAGGAGAATGGAATCTTCATGGCTTCCATTAAGAGATTTAATATCCTTCTGTTCTCTTTATGTATCTATCAACAATTGTTAGTTGTACTCCCTCTTGGCTACAATATCTAATAACTTTGTAACACCTGCAGTGTGTAAGTAACCTGTTACCTCATATAATTTTATTAGCATTTTACTGCACTGGTTTCTTTCTAACTAATATTGGCTTAGTTCCTCTTTGAACGGAATTTTACTTTTTGGTTCGATTTTCTCACTCTTAAGTACCTAGTTGTGATTTATTAAAACCTTTTGTTTTCAAAGTCAGTGTCTACTGTCCATGTCTATTCTTACATGAATCTGTGGTTATCCTTGTTGCTTTTGCATGGATGTACAGTATTCCATGGGCTTCTATGTATATCTTTGTTCCTGCTCACCTTACTTTCTTCTGGCTTTTTGCTTCTTGGACTCTATTGGCTTAGAGACTTCCTGTTTCACAAATGTGATGACTCGACAGATTGATAAAGGGTACTCTTAAGTCAATTTACAACTGAATCAAATATTAAAAGAACTGAAGGCAAACCCATCTCTTCCTCCCCAAGTTCTATAAAGTACAGAATCAATAGCAGTGTTTTGATGAGAAGCCACTGTTGCAGGAGAATGGAAGGTGTTTTAATGCCTCTGCAGCTGTGCTGCTGCACCACTTGGCTGATCATGCCCCACAGATGTAGATCCTGCCAGGAATGGGCCCTGTTTGCTCCCTCTGCTTCCTGTTGTGTGCTATGCTCTTTCCCCTTGAGACTCACCAGTGTGTTTTGGGTGCACAGCTGGACTGGAGATTGGGTTAACACTGATCTTAGATGAAGACTGCTGACACTGCAAACTGATGGGCTCCTTGGCCTGATTTGCACTGGGACTCATGAGCACTTGTGGTGGGGTGTTTTCTTGTAGGCTGTTTTTTTATTGGGAGAAAAAGACCCTGGGGAAGAGTGAGTGAGTGAGGTTGCGATTGCTGTTTCTCCTGGTTGTGATGGCCTGGGGTGGTCAATGAGCTGCATCACAAGTTTGGAATGACGTTTTCCAGGAACAGAGTAAACTCTTGATTACTCAGCAGTGCCTGATGCAGAAAGTGTGTAGTAAAAGTACAGTTGAGGAAAACTGGTTCTGGGATAAATTTTAAACACAGATGATCTGTTTACCACAAATACCATAGCTAGTGGTATTTGATCTCCTGTTGCAGTCAATGACTTTATGTTTAGGACACAGAATGGAAGGTGGATGTTGCTGTGGGCATGCAGTCAATTAATTTGTGATTACTTTTTTGCATTTGTGTATATGCACTTATGTTGGTATTTGGTATATATGTCTATGAATATGTTATTTGGGTAGCTACCATCATATGCATAACTTGATATTTTGCATGGTATGGAATTTTCTTAGGGATAAAGTTTCCTTTTTCCCTTGTTTTGCTTTCACTTTTAGACCTGAGCTGTTCAGCTGGGATAGAGTTACAAAGATGTCCCCGGTTGAGAGACTGGAAAATGCTTTCAACGTAGCCAAGAACCACTTAGGAATAGAGAAACTGTTGGATCCTGAAGGTGAGATACAATTATTTTACTTGGCAAGAAGCTTTTTTTGAGCTCTCTTAAAAGAAATTTCTTCTCTTGATACTAAGTATGAATAACAATTCTATCAACTTTGTGCATTGCTATTTAACTTCAAGCCTTTAAATTTGGATTTAAACAGACACCATTTTTTAGAGTATGAGTATAGATGTGTAGGCTTTGGCATTTTGAATGTTAAGATTCGGGTTGACTTTCCTTCCACAGACTAGGTGGAAGGTGAAGTTGGTAGGCTGACTTTGTTTCCTTTTAGATAGGAGTTGTGTTGCAATGGTGTGTGCTTTTCAGGTGCAGTTGTACGTTCTGTAGAATGGGGTAGTTTAAGAGCTGATAATTTATTGTTCTTTGCATACACACTGAGTAGCAGTAGCTGCCTAGGAATGCTTACCAGGAAACCTTCATGGCTCCTTTTGAAAATACTGACCTGTTTCTCTGCGTTGAAGTAAGCCCCCAAAGATTCATTCTGTAAGACAAGCCCTCAAACTTCAAGCACCACCTTCTTATGAAAGAAAAAGTATTAACTGAATGGGTACTGTTCATAACCCAAAAGAAGTGATGAACCTGGCTCGGTGAAACTTTCCAATGTGGAAAATGAGAAATTTTCCCTAACAATGGGAAGGGGGATAGAGCCTAAGTGGAAATGTTTGTTTATGTAGGATACTGTCCTTGAACTACATTTCTGCTTGGGAGATGCTTCAGAACAATTTTCTCCAAACAGATTTTATTCCTTAGCAACTTCAAGTCTGGGTTCTTACTTCAAAAACCATAACCCTTCCTTCATACTACTTTTAATATTTGTCAAACCTGGTCTCTAAGTTAAAAGCTTATGAAAGGCTATTTAATAGGAGAATATATGAATTGTTACCTGTGTTCTATGTAATGATTTAAAAAATTGTCTTTATTTTTCCCCATGTTTTATTTTTTTGATGCAGATGTTGCTGTACAGCTTCCAGACAAAAAGTCCATTATTATGTATTTAACTTCTTTGTTTGAGGTCCTTCCAAAGCAAGTTACAATGGAAGACATTCGGGAGGTGGAAACCCTTCCAAGGAGATACAAGCAGGAATGTGAGGTTGGCGAATTCAGCATGCAGCAGGTGTGTTTGTCATCAAAGCCAGTTTTTCTTTTCTTGAGCTGTAATTTTAGCTGATCTTCATGTTTGTCATTTATCTCTGGAACATGCCTTCTGTCCTGGGCAACACAACTGGGAAAATACAAGAAATCATAGCAACCTCTTTGTAATTAACTTCAGTCTTCCTGTCTTACTTCTTCTTTTCTAAAAACATATGCAAAATCTTGTGTATTGAGGTATTAAGTTCCATTTGTGTTATGCTGCT
>VWZU01005556.1:859679-943594 GCA_013397095.1 Sterrhoptilus dennistouni | reverse complement strand
CATTCATTGCTGTTTCATTCATTTTGATCAGCTGAAGAGGGTTGTCCAGAATCTTTAACTTAATTTGCTGTGAAACTTATCGTGGTTAGTGGTAGTGATGAGATTTTGATTGGTTTTGAGATTCACTGTTGGTGTGTGAGTGAGATTAAAGTTGTATTTTCTATCCAGGTTCTTTACTAATGAACTTGCATTTTAATATGGTGACCTTGGCCTTTCTCATTAAAATGTATGCAACAATTATTTGTAACATTTTATGAAAGATTGAAAGAGATATTAGTTCTGTTTTTAATACCGTTTTGGGAGGGCATCTTCTGTGCACTTCTAAGACATTTCTTTCCCCTTGGCTGCCTAGACTGTAGCACTTGAAGAAGACCAGGACAGTTCTAGAGCAGAGACACCCAGCACAGTGACAGAGGTGGATATGGACTTGGATAGCTACCAAGTTGCTCTGGAAGAAGTTCTTACATGGTTGCTGTCAGCTGAGGATACATTTCGGGAACAGGAGGAAATATCTGGTGATGTTGAGGAAGTCAAAGAACAATTTTCCACCCATGAAGTAAGTTTCTCTTGTAAAGTCTTTTGTTGTAGTTAGGCTTCTTTTTGTGTGTGTATCTAAATAAGCTGCAAAACTTCCATCTCCTAGTTTTTATTCAAGGCAAAATTCTTCTTACTAGAAGAACCTAGAATGCCTGATGCTTTGAAGCCTTAATGTAATTTTTTAAAATCAGCATTTGGTGGCTGATTTACTGGTGTTAATAATACAAAGGCAGTCTGATCCAGACTGAGTCCTACTTCCCTGCTGTTAATTACTAAAAAGCCTGGTCAGTCTTATGCCACTTGCTGTTAAATAACGGTAATGCTGAAGTTGATAATCATGTCAATTTATTCAGTAGTCTTCCTGTAATGTTTAGGGTAGTTTGTTTCAGAAACATGTGTTGATGCTTCCAAATTATTCTAAATTTTGATTTGACTTTGTTCTAAATCTGAACAAATGTCCTAATGTTGCTAGAAGTTTGTCATGTTAGATATTTTATTTTTCTCCTGTGTCAGCTTACTGTATAAAATAGAATATAGAGTTTGAATGCTGATCAATTGGAGGATTTTTTCCTTGAGCTACAGTTTTAAATCTATGAAGCAAAAGAAGAGGTGTTCTGGATTTACAGTAAATATATGTTGCTAACTCATAGGGTTCTAATTGCTTTCATGCGATACATTTCAGATGTTGTTTTATGTTCTGTTGGCCATAGGTAAATTCCTGTTTCATATTCTTGGGTGTGTTTGTTGGAAGGCTCTCTTCTCCCAGGCAAATCTTTCACTGAGGTGATCAGCATTTTTATCTGTTTTACTGGATCCGGAATTTTTTAGCCCATGGAAAATCTTGTGTCAAAGAAAGGAACAAGTCTGCTGTTCTCATATATTTGATGGTGCCAGCTCCTTCTACAGCACTATTTCAAAAGTGATGATTTTTTAGGATATTTACCAAGTCATAAACTCTGATAGGACCTCCCAGTGATGTGTCTGCTTGTACCATTTCCAGGGTTTTATGATGGAACTGACTGCACACCAGAGCAGTGTTGGCAACGTTCTGCAGGCTGGAAACCAACTGGTAGCCCAGGGAAATCTATCACCTGAAGAAGAGTTTGAGATCCAGGAGCAAATGCTGCTGCTGAACTCCCGCTGGGAGGAGCTCAGGGTGGAGAGCATGGACCGGCAGTCCCGGTGAGTTCATGGCACATGACCTCTTCTTGAGGTTCAGGACTGACCTCTGGTGCTTGCTGTGTCTTAGAGAATTTGGTTTGCATCTGTTTGTAAGAATTTTTTTTAGAATTAACATTTCAGTTTGTGACGCAAAATCCTCCTTGATACTTTCTAAGGTGAAACAAAAAAAATGAGTACAACTGATTGGGGATTTTTTTTGGTCATTATGTAAAGTATTTTGTGGATTATGTAGATGTGCCAGACTAAATATGTGGTATTTTAATGCAGTGGTTGCATAAACTACTGAAACAATATTAGAAAAACATTTAAGTTTCTCAATAAAGCCTACAGTGGATGTGGATACCTATGGGTATTTACATAACTAAAAAGTATTCAGAAGAATTTTTTCCTACATTATGGGTTACCAAGGCAAGAGCTGCACATCAAGGGAGAAACTGTGACTTTGTTGTGACTTTCAGCAGAGGCTTTATTAGCAGCAAACCCCCACTGGAAGAAACAATCCCTGATATAAATTGCATACTTCATGAACATTTTTTATTGAGAAAGAATGTCTGTGTTCCTTAACACAGCTTAATGGTGAAAATTTTATTTGATGATAGATAACAGATTTATGTATGGCCTTGCTTCTTTCCTATATGAACTAGAATTTAGTTCCTGTCCTCAGGAAAGCTGTGTCTGAAGTAACTCTGTGCTTCCCCCTGCAGCCTGCATGACATGCTGATGGAGCTGCAGAAGCAGCAGTTGCAGCAGCTGTCTGACTGGCTGACAGTCACAGAAGAGCGCATTCAGAAGATGGAATCTCAGCTCCTAGCAGAAGATTTGGAGTCACTTCAAAAACAGCTGGAGGAACATAAGGTAAACCTTTTGACTGTTATGTAGTATGTATAGAAGTATTTGGAAGATGTGTACATTGGTGGATTCCTTGATTGTCTCAGAAGTCATCTATGGCTACATTTGGTGTTTGGAAAAGGATGGTGATGGTGTAGAAAGGAATTAGAAGCCTTAAGTTAATACTTGAGCATTGCTGACTAGCAGGAACTATTATATTTGCTTCATGCAGGAAATGAAGCATTTAGGGAAAATTGTTACACTTACTTTGTGCAGAGAATAAAGCCTGTCCTGGTAAACTGTTGATGTGAGGAACAGTATGAAAGGTAGTGTGAACAGACTTGCCCTTAATGACTGGCAGGCATTGCTAAAGCCTGCTTGAGATTTGCACATAAAAATAATGTAGGAGTTCAAACAATCAGGGCCTTCCAAGTCACCAATTCCAGTCCCTGCTTTTACAGGAATCACATCCCAAGGGTGTGTTCAGACACTTCTTTCTCATGTGTGCATTATTTTGGAAGTGGTTTTTCTCTCAACTGAGTTTTTGGGTGCAAATCCAGCCTTTCTATCCTGCAATGTTTTTGCGAAGGAGAAAGATGTCCTTTTGATATTTGCCATGGTGCAGCTGTAATTTTCATGCTCAGTGATGAGGTTTGACCTTCTCCCCAGCATGGGACATACCTCACAGAACAAGAACACTGGAATATTTTTAGTCTGTCTAGTTTCCTGTCCCACATTTGCATTCTTTCCTTTGTTTTCAAAGTCTGGGGAGTTTGAGGCTTGTGTTTCATAGAGTAGCTTAGGATATGCTGGGATAAAAAGTGACATTTACAGTACTGTAAAGGTGTGTTGATCTTGCAGAGATATTTTGTAGTAGGTTTTGACCATTGAACCTGTTCTTTTAGAAGTTGTATGAGTATTTAAATCTACAGATTGTTTTAAACTAATCAGAACTGCACATTTTCTGCAGTTTTCAACTATTTCCTTAGGAGCATCATGATCAGTTATTGCACTGTTGATACTTTTGAAGTTATATTGTCAAGTCTTGAAAAATAAATGTTCTTAATGATTTCTGTTCGGCATGGCCTGTGTTGCTTCCTTATTAACAATAGCAGCCCTGTGTAGAAACACTTAAACTCTCCCATGTATAACATCAGACATATGGAAAGTCAGCGCAGTTATCATGTGATTCTCCTAGTCAAGTATGGGGCATCCAACTTAAAGCACTCCATCTTTTACAGCATTTTAACAGAATGGTTTTGGGTGCATTTCTAGCAGCCTTTTGCTTACCATTTTTAAACTGTGCAGTGATTCCTAGTGGTAAAATCTGTGCTTAGCTGTTGAATCTGAAATACCGAAGTTCCTTTGCCACAGCAGCTGTGATAGTCTGCGGCCAAAATAGCAGATTAGCAAATGCGTTCAAATTTGGTAACCTCTGATTTGTTCTCGTAGAGCCTGCAGAGTGACCTAGAGGCAGAACAGGTGAAAGTCAACTCCCTAACACACATGGTGGTCATTGTTGATGAAAGCAGTGGGGAAGGTGCAACAGCTATTCTGGAGGAACAATTGCAGGTAAAATCTTAGTATCATCTTTTTTAAACAGTGGTATTAGGCACATTTGCATGTAATTGTTAATCAACATCTTTGTGTTTAAAGACAATTTATCTTAGAAAGTAATTTAAAACAACATTTTCTTTAGGAGTAGTAATAACTTAAAGAATTATTAAATCATGTCAAACTAAAACCTGCAAAAGTGCTTTGGTGACTTTCAAGTTGTTTGCAGTTTGCATTGCCAATGACATAGGTAATTTGGTAGTGCATCCTTTCAGCAGTTTCATTAAATGGGGGAAGGTGCATAGTACAACTCTTATTTCATGTAAGTTATTTTCCTCAAAGTTAAAATCTGATAGGAGAAATGCCTGAAGAGATGAACACAATTAATCTAAGGAATATCATATGAAGTGTTTTTCTGTCACTTAGGACTGTAACCTGAAGTACAGAGAGTCCATGAGACAGAATTTTTTTCAAAAAGAATTCATGCTACTTTGTTAATTCTTTTTAAGTCAATCAAATAGCTCAAAGATTTGAGCAAAACCAGAGTTTAGGCCATATGTGAATATTTTTGAAAGTGTTCATCTCCAACTCTGGGCAATACAGCAATATCAATAATGGACAAGGAAAATAGACATAATGCAGAAAGAAGTTAATATGAAGTAGAAATTACACTTTTGAATATCTGGTTTTGGAGTTTCTTTGTGTGGTTCTTGATCATTCCTGAGTGTTCTGTGCTTTTGCAGAGGCTTGGTGAGCGGTGGACAGCAGTTTGTCGTTGGACTGAGGATCGGCGGGTCAAGCTCCAAGAAATTCAACTTTTATGGCAGGAGCTGCTGGAAGAACAGGTGAGTAGCTGTCCAATTTCTTAAAGTTACTGGTCAATTTGTGGAGGGGAAAAAACCAAACTGAAAAAGCCCAAACAGTCAAAGTTCTGACTGGGATTGAGGAACTCATGGAAAAGAAACCTAAAAAGCCTAGAACTTGTTACTGTTTGGGTTCCCAGTGTTTTTTGAGTTTTGAGGAGAGAAGTAGGTCTGAAGTGCAAGAGAAGTATTTTTCCAAAGTTTAAGAATAGCAATTTATAGCTCCTTATAAAATAATTTCTAAGGTATCTTGTAAAATGGTCAAGAAGTGGGAATATCTGTGATACTTAGAAAATTAATTGTCATTTTCCTATCTGGTAGTTTTGTAATTACAGAAATCTGCCTAATTAACATATATGTGCTTCCAGCATGAACACATACACAGCTGTGGCTGAAGTGTTTTCTTGCTTTGGTGTATTTTACATATAAAACACAGCTCAAACACAACTGATGGCATAAAAAATATGGGACCACAACTACATGTGCTGTTTGTATGCCTAGAACTAGAGCTTAAAATATTTTGTTTTTTTCTTTGAAGGTTTTACTGAAATAGTTTTTTCTTAAACAATGATATTTATCACTGTAGGCTATTGTTTAAACAAGGCAGTACTCAGAGATTGTTTAGACATTTGAAAGAAGTAGAACAGTGATGGTATAGCTACTGGAATCAGCTGCAGCCCGATTTCTTTGATGAGGATATTTTATCTGCATTCTTTGGGGCTGCATATGTATTTCTCCCTTACCCCTTCCATATCCGTTTGTAGTACATTGATACTCTGAATTTGTAGTTTGTGACTTTGTTGTTAATACGGACCCAAGGTTAAGATTCTGGCTTATTCCATACCAAGTATCTGTTTATATATGTTTCTTTAAAATAATGCTTTGTCACCTGTGTATTTGTATCCCTAAAATTTTGTGCTAATGTATTCTGACAACTCTTGGGCATGGTAACTCAGATTTGAGAAATAAGGATTCCCCCCAAAATCCTTGCTGTGTATGTTCAAGGTATGGACTTCAAGTGTTCTTAGTTTTGATAGCTCTGTCATCATGTCAACGTATTTCTGTCCTCTTCTACCCTTACATTTGTTTGGGCACCATTCATTGACTATAACAATACTTTTAGAAGTGCCATATTCTGTTGGAGTTGAACATTTGAACTCAGCTTTTAATTTGTGTGTAGCTATGTTGCTCTGTAAAAGTGAAGCAATCAGTGTGCTTAATGTAGGATCTTAGATAACAAATAAGGAGGAAATAGAAGTTTGTTTTAGGTGGTTTAGGTGAGCCCTTTTTGTACTTGTTTACCTGAACAATGCATTTATTACTAACAGGTTTTAATTACAAATCCACAAGAATGATCAAGTGACTTACAAGAATTACAGTCTGAAACTACTTAAAAATTCAATACAAACACTTGATAACACAAAAGTAACCAAAACATTTAGTTACAAGTATTTTCTATTTTGCCCGACCACATGGAGAGATGAGCAACAGTGATGCATCAGCCCTTTTGTGGCTTGCTAGGAAGCTTTTGTACACCACATTTTCGAGTCAACACAGTCCTTACCACTCAGGAAACAAATTCCTCAACCAGTGCCAGGGACTTCTTAGCACTGTGGTAATTATGTTTCAGTTTTCTAGGGAGACTTATCTTTGACTGCTGATGTAGCAGAAATTAACTGAACGCATGAAGGGTTTTTGAGCTCCTCTTATGCATGAAATATGTTGGCTGGAATGCCAGCATGATTTTTTCAGAGAATAAGTGGTGTTATAATTTTTTTTCTCACAGCCTTATGGCATTTCAACCACCATCATATTTTCTGTGTAGATTTTGCATATTGGTTTATATTGGGAATGTAAACTGCCTTTGCCCAGTGGCCCAAATTTGCTGTAGTAAGTTCTGAGACAATGCCAAAAATATACAGCTAGGATGGGGAAACTTATGGCTATTGTAAACTGTGTTGTTCAAAGAACAAAAAGGTCTGTCTTGCTGTGTGATTTATTTTTAAACAGAGAGGAATAGCAGTGCACCGATGGCTGGGCAACTGAGATTGATAGTCATGGGCATTCTAGTCCATGGAGATTGCTGTCTAGCAGCAGCATTGTGTGGGAGCATAATACAGAATACATAAAATCCTTCCTGGTACTTGATGACAGTTATTGCTGGTGTTACTACAGGATTGCTGTGTGACTGAAGAAAAGTGAGACCCAGGTCAGGTTTCCTAAAAAAAAAAAATGGAAAAAATTAAAGGTCCCTGGGTTAGAACTAGTCAGAGCAGACCACTGCTTGTGGTAGTTAATGAAATAGGACTTGCTGAAGTTATTTTGCAATTGAAAGTAGATACCATAAGCAGAGAGGTGACTAATTAGTCACCTAATCAGACTAATTATCTGAGTCTTTGATCAACTGCCTGGACTAAAAGAAATATGAATTACCAGCAGTGTCACTTCTGTAAGAAAATGTTTGTAACAGCTGTGTTTGAGTCACAGAGGAAGAAGGGTGTAAAACAAAAGAACATTTACATGCCATTTTGATATATTCTAATATGATTTATAAATCCTGTGTTAGCTTTATGGTGGATATCTGTTTGCTATATAAATAACTTCAAGGGAGGTGTGCTCTGATATATTGAGAAATGGTTTTGTTGAAATTGTTTTGCGGGAAGTATTACTTCCCTAATGTGATATCTTTGTCCTTTTATGTGTACTATTTTTGTTGAAGTCAACTGAAATTCCAGCATGTAAAGACTGGAGAACTGTGCTTTGAATACAAAGATTTTAAAGAAGCAATTGTCAGTAGCTGTTTGACAATCTTGGTATTTTCTTGTAATATTTTTCTTATGATCTGCAGTGCTTATTGAAAGCTTGGTTAACTGAGAAAGAAGAGGCTTTGAGTAAGGTCCAGACAAGCAACTTTAAAGATCAAACAGACCTGAGTGTGAATGTTCGAAAACTGGCAGTGAGTATTGATATCCTGCTCTGTCCCATCAAATCTCGTAGACTAGATGAGTGACAAATGATTTTGACCCTAATAGAAGCTGTGAATGCATGATACATTAGAGGCCAGGCCAACATTCTCTCCTTGCCAGATTCTTGCACTTGAATTTAAAAAATATGCATTACTTACATGGCCGTTCTGTCTTGGTATGCCAAACTCTGAAACAGCTATCCCTGATTTTTAAGAGGGTTTGGATGTTATTGCAGGCCACCAGTCAGTTGTGTTTTCCAAAGAAGAGGTTTGTGGTGTGGGTTCTACTTTATTTCATTGGAGCAGCTTGTACCTGAATTAATAATTTGTAACTGTTAGTGGAGAGATAGTGCTGGTTCCTCTATGAGATGTGTTAAGGATGTGCTCTTTAAAAATAGTGTCTTAGTTCTTTTTTGCACAAAAGCACTACCTGTTCATCTGGCTCAGGTAGTACATCTTTCACCCTGTCACCACCCTTTCAACCACTTTTGCCTCTTAGCCATGGAATTAAAGCTTTAGGGAAGTAGAATACTTGATGTCGTAATTTAATCTTTTCTTTTAACTGCAGATTTTAAAAGAGGACATGGGCATGAAACGACAAACGCTAGACCAGCTGAACGAACTAGGTCAGGATGTGGCCCAAATCCTTGGGAATGGCAAAGCATCCTGTAAAATTGATCAGGATCAAGAAGAACTAACACAGAGGTGGGACAGTTTGGTTCAGAAACTAGAAGATTACTCTAACCAGGTATTTACAAGGCTTTATTACTTTTTAGCTTTTTATATGACTGTATATATGCAAACTTCACTATGTCAGCAAAATTGTCCAGCATCAGGCTAGAGAGGTAGGGTGAGTGCTTTTTCATGTGGGGCTGACAAAGCTGCCTGTGTTTTTGGTCTCCAAAAGCCCAAGTTGTCAACCTGACTAGTACTATCACTCCTTTCTCACACAGATTAAGCTTCATTTTTCTGATGAGTAAAGCAGGCTTGCCATGTATTATCAGTCAATGCAAATGCCTTTAAACATTATAAGAGTGCTGGGACTGGATTAAATCTGATACTAAAAGAAAACAAAGGCAGAACCCAAACCCCAGAATAGATAAATAAATGGGAGTCATACAAGTATTTATGCTATGTGAGTATGATTTCTCATCTGTTGAAAATAGAGTAGTTGTTTGTTTGACGTGTAATGATGATAGCCAAGCTGGATTGTTCAATGTTTATTTTAGTATTTTGAGTGCTTGGTAATGTTTTTATTTAGACAGAACTTCTACTGGATTCTGTGAGGGCTTTATTTGACAGCTTTATAACTCATATGTGCTTTTTCTGCTGATATTAATATGTTGTTATGGTGAAAACCATGGCACTAATTAATGATCCATTTAGTGTATAGTGAATGAGTTGTGCAGTCTGAGTAGGGGTTCATTTCAGCCATGTGGCTTTAATTTGTTCTTGTGTTTGAGTCAAAGCACTACTGAATGCCAGTTCCTGCCTCTGTCCTTTCACTCCCCTTTAAATATCAAGCACATTCTTAGAATTTACGGGTTGAGTCGCCTGGGACTTACCCTATAACCTGATAAAGAACGTGGGAGGTTTCTATTGACTCAAGTGAGTTTTTAGGTCAAATTCACTGTGTATCAGCTCTTTGAGATCTAGACTTTGTTTTATGGAGTAAGAGTGCAAAATATAGAATTGCTGTTAATAAACTCCAAGTACGTATGTTCTTTTTGTGAAGAAATAAAATACATATAATACTCCTTTTATTAATTTTAGTTCACTTGGACTGGCATGATTCTAGTTGAATTGAGAATTTTGATGCTTGGTTCTCATCTGTAAAATGAGAATAATAATCTTTTTCTCTGGAGTGTATCTATGATAAAGGTGCTTCATGATTGCTCAGTGTGGTCATTTGTGGGAGTGAATGAGCAGGTTTTTTGACTGAATAAAAGAAAATAAGAAAAAGCAACTCAGTTTGTGTAAAAATGGCACAACTCAGTTTGTGTAAAAATGGCACATAATCCTTGCCCTAAATTATTTTGCATAGGTAACTCAAGCTGTAGGAAGCATAGGAGTGTCACAGGCTTCACAGAAGACTGCTGCAGAAACACCATTGAAGGAACAGGCAGTGGTTAAACAGTCCAGACAGGAGTTCCCCCCACCACCTCTCCCAAAGAAAAGGCAAATTCCAGGGGAGAGTGAAGCAAAGAAAAAGTAAGTACATGTCACTGCAATTTTCCCTTGCTCATTGGATACTACAGAGACTGTCTTGACTTTTGATCCTTCTCTTATGCGAGTGAGCAATACTTAAGTTGCAGTTGTAAGGTTGGCCTTGGGGGCTTGACTAGATTATCTCCAGTCATCCCTTCCCAACCCTAGCAATTCTGTGATTCTTTGAATGGGAATGGAATGTTATATACAGCCTTGTTTTCAGAGCAGCTGAAAACCTGTAGCTTCCATTAATTTCAAAGGAAAACAGATGTTTTGTTTTTCATAAAAGCAAATCTTTAGTCCTTCGTACCTCAGCTCCTTTGCTGAAAAGACAGAATCATATTTACTTTCTTTAGGGAAAACATGCTCTCATCGTTCCTCTAGAGGTGGTGTGAATGTGTCAAGCATTTTGATTGATTTATTATTTATTTCTAATCTTCATAAAATATATGAGAAAAATAGGAGAAACAGCACAAAAAAAGAGGCTCAAACATTTTCCATCTCTCTTGAATTTAGTAGTAAGAATATTACACTGATGTCTCCTTTGACAAGTATTTCTGGAGTGGCTGGCTCATTTGCATATATAGATTTATAGAAGCATTTGTGCTGGAAGGGACCTTAAAGATCATCTCATTCCAACCTCCTTGCTATGAACAGGGGCACCTTCCACTAATCCAGGTTGTTTGGAGCCTTATTCAACCAGGTCTGGTAGGCTTCCAGGGAAGGAGCTTCCACAGCTTTTCTGGGCAGCCTGTGCCAGTATCCCATCACCCTCATACTGAAGAATCTCTTCCTTATATATGATCTAAATATACTCTCTCTCATTTTAAAAGTTACTCCTTGTCCTATCAATACACTTTCCCATAGATTCCCTCTCTGTTTTTCTTGTAGCCCCCCTTCAGATACTGGAAGACTGCTATCAAGTTTTCCTGGAACCTTCTTTCCTCTTAGACTGCACAGTGTTTAATAACTTGTGTTGAATTCTCTTTTTTAAATAGCATACCTAAAACGAAAGGAATTGTTTAAATATAAATTAAGAAATTAAGTGCTGTGTGCTGTATGCAAAATTACATTTTGCTTTTTGTGCTTGGCTGATGTAATGAGCATTTCCTTGAAGTGTCACTGGTTTAAATCTTTGTCAGGTCATTTAGAGATACAATAGAGGCTGCATCAAGACTAGAGAGTGTGGGAGATGTGGGCTTGCACAGTGAAGAAGAGTTTGTAATTCTTTTTTTTCTGGAGGAGAAATGGAGGTTTGAAGGAATGAGGAACCTGCCCAAACTCTCTTGAGGACTCTGGTCAGACCCTTTGAGCTCTGGTGGGGGTGTTGTGTGCATCTGGATGTGCCAGAGCAGTGAAGCAGTCAGCAAGCATCTGTCCTTTCTCTGTGTCTCATGAGTTGTAGAAACTATTTCAGATTTTGAAAGCCAAAGTGATTTATCTGTCATCTGTTTTTCTGGACTTCAAACTGTATTAAAACCAGGGGCAGTAAAAATAGTTCATAAATTTTCTGATGCTTTTGTGTGTTTCCATTTACTTATGTTGAAACCAAAAATGACTCGAATTTTGCCAGTTTTCCCATGGAAACTTTGAGTGATTGACAATTGCATTTACTGGGGTGCTGTTATTCTGTGTTAGGATTCACACTGTTAAGTGATGTAATTGTAACACAACCTGACTTGTGGTCTGTACAGTGTATCTGTCCATCTCTCAAGTTCTGTACAGTACTGGTTAATTTGAGAGTTGATTGGGGTTTTTTTTTTGGTGGTGTTAGGTTGTAGCTTAGAGGTTGTAGGGGTAAGAAAGTTGTGAGTATAGATGTGTCCACTGTGGACAAAACCAGTAAACTATAAGTTAGTTTTTTGTCAGCTAAGTGTGCAAAAATGTTTGTCAGCTGTCACTGCCACTGTTAGCCTTTCCTTCAGACAAAATAGCGTTGCAGACTTTTGAAACTTAGAACTGCAATTCTTACTTGTCTGGTTCCCAAGGTCCAGTTTATTACTTTCAAAATACTTGGCATTGAGAGATCGATTTTGTAACATATTAAAAGAAATGCTTATAGTTTGTATGAAGCTATGTGTAAAAAAAAAAAAAAAAGGAGAAATAAATTGCAATGTGTATTCTCAATTTGTTCCTAAAGGCTGATGCTGTGGGTATAATTTCTATTATGGTAGACCTTTGAAAGTCTGTCTCTACCCTACTTCCTGTGAGTAGTAACATGAGGAGCATGAATTCTGTGTACAGCCTTGCTGGTTTGGGATCGGATAATGTTCTGAACTTTAAGACTTCTGATTTTTAAGACAGAGTGACTGAAACAAAGAAACAAACCACTGTCTGATCTGACCTTTTAAACTAGGTTTGATGCTGAAAGTACTGAGCTCTTGAACTGGATTTCAAAATCAAAATCTGCCATTCAGGCTGCAGACATCAAAGAATATAAGAAGATGAGAGAGACTTCAAGCATGAAAGAAAAATTGAAGGTAAAATGGGGAGATAGAGCATGTTTCAGTGAATACACTACTTTGTATCTAAGCTGGCTGTCAGCTGGAGGTGTGAGCTGATCCCTGTGCTTTGAGGGGATTAAGTCCCTCAGTTAAACAGTTTCAGAACTGAACATACATGGAAATCTCTGACCAGCTGGACACATTTTTTTGCTGGTGTTGTTGCGTAATCCATAGGAAATTTTAAAAACATGTATTACTGATGTCTCCCTTGGAGTTCTGAAAAATGTCTGTCTTCAGGATTATTATCTTTTACACTAAGTAGCATATTTTGGTTTAATGTTTCACAGTTGGAAATGGCCTTGATTGACACTACTTATATAATTTTGGTAGAGATAGGTTAGTGGGATGCTCAGAGACCCTTTGAATCATGCTGTGACACTCCTCAAACACTGTACCACCCAGGGTCCAAAGTGGTTTGTTGTTATAATGCTGGACATGTTGTTTGCTCTATTAATTTTGGAGAAAACCTGATTGTTACAGCTTGTCTACAATATTGCTGACCTGCAAGATAGACTATATAATTTTTGCAGTTTTGTGGGAGCTGTGAAATTGCCACTTTATTTTCTATTCCTTTTCTATTCCTTCCTTTTCAGAAATGAATTTCTTGCCTTTTTCTGGTTCTTGGACATTCTTTTTTAATGAAGACTTACTGGAGCTTTAGCAGGACCTGAATCTGCTTTTGAAATCAAAAACAATACTTTAAAAAAAAAAAAAAAAATTCTATAAAGAGGTTCCTCCTTAGTGCTCTTGTGGAAAATTGTGCCAGTAGGAATGTTTGGAATGACAGTACTGTTGGAAATAAAAGCCAAAACAGCTATCCCAATATTTTATTTATAGATCTTTAAGAATGTTTATAGCTCTTTAAAAAAGAGGCTCTGAGATGAACACCAGGTTCCCATGAACAGTACTGTTTTTAAATGACTGGACTGTAAGTGGATAAATGACTGGACTGTAAGTGGATAAATGACTGGACAGGGTTTGTTCTTCCCAGCTGTGCAAATAATTGCATGCTACTGAATGTACTGTAGCAAGCCTAAACCAGAGTAATGACCTTTGACATGAGGTTCAAAAAGATTTTAGTTTGGAGATGCTTTGTTGTAACACAGAAGATATTGAGGTTTTGTGGTTTTGTGGCTAAGGATCATCTTTCCTCTGTGGAGGTATTCTACCTATTGATTCACAAAGGAATATTCACTGACATGTATAATTTGTGGGAGGAGCTTTTTCCTTTAAAAATCTTGGTAGTCACAGAGAATTTCCCTCTCCAAATCTTTATGAAGGAGAGTAAGGCACTAAAGCTTATGAGAGTGGATTACTGGTGTCCTATAGTTCTTGTTGTTTGGACCTTTAGGGAGCAGGTCTGTTGTTCCCTTCTACTGGAAATCATAGTAGAAACTGTAGAAATGAAGGACTATTAAGAAGGTCTTTTCTCCACTGGTTCACATTAGAGAATTATAGCTGAATTTTTGATCACAAGTGACTTGTTTTAGCTGGTGTCCCAATATCTTATTTCACACTGTGTGATCATCAAGCCTTTAAACAATATTTTAGTCCTGGTGCTGTAGTAGTAATCTCTCACATGCCTGGTCCTTGTGAGAGGAGACTCCTTTTGCATTTCTTTTCTGCACAAGCAGAACTTATATGCACCTCAGGAGTTGGTGTATCCAAGACAATGATGTGTTTTGGGTAGTAGTGGGAAAACAGATATTACTGGGTGAAAGAGGGAAGTGAAGGAAAATAACCCTTGCTGCCACTGTATTCTTTTGGGATTCACTTTGAAGGTGATTGAAAAGGAAAAAGCTGAAAAAAGCCAGAAGTTAGATGAACTGAAACAAAGTGGACACATTCTTTTGGATCAAATGGGAAAGGGTAAGCAACTTGGAGGTTTTTCTCTTTTGGGGTTTATATCAGTTGAGTTGCTGGGAAATAATACTGAAATACATTATCTCCTTCCTTCTCCCTCTAATTTCTTTCCTTCATTGGTCATTATTACTGTTACTAGTCAGTTATGTGGGTGTTTTTATTAAAGCTTTTAGAAAAACAGTATTATTATTCATTAATGTACATGTGTTCATTTGCAGTCTTTTTAACAGGTATTTTAGGAGATTATTTCAGTAACAATGCTAGTTACATGCTTTCAAAGAAGTGGTTTGATTTTAAGTAAAAGTTTTAAAACAACTGCTATAGAGAAGTAAAAATTTTGAAGCCAAATTTAAACCTGATACATATGTGTGAATCTATTCTTTTCATAGTTTTATCTATTTTTGTAAAGATAGTCAGTGTGTTTTTAATGATGCAGTCACAATCTGTGGCTCAAAGGCAAGAGAGAGGTCTGTATGATTGGGAAAATTATTAATTGCCAAATAAAACCCTTATCTATGGAATCTTATAATTGACATCCATGAAAGTTGAATCTTCAAGCCTTGTCAAAGTCTTTTTTCATATTGAGAAAACTCCATCAGTGAAATGATATCGCTATAAAAGAGATGTTCACATCATCTAGAGGCAATCTTTTAGATCTGCTGTGCACTTGACTTCTGGTGAAGTTGTTATCACTGGTAGCATTCAGACAGGAGAGAGAATGGCATCACTCTCCTGCCTAATGACCAGCATCCCTTTTGGAAAATGTTGAATTTCACTGGATTTCTCAGCAATCACATTTTTTTGCAGTGTGATGCTTTGCTCACATGCCCCAATTTGTTAAGCATGTCCAGTCCTCCCCTCCTTGCCTACTGCAGCTGAAGTTTTTAAAGTGAGTGCTATTGCCCTGAAGTTGATGGCTGAAAGCCACAAATTTGACCTGGAGTTTGGTTTATAAAAGTTTTTACATGTTCCTTGTTTTCAAACCCAAACAGAAATCAATCTTCCCTTCCTCTTTATTGTACGAGTGCTTTTAGCTGTGATAAGTCATGGTATGAAACCAGCACCTGCTAACCATAGTTGAAAAGCTGCTTTGTATCAGCAAAGAGTAAGGCCAAGAATTTTCTTTCTTATTGATTGTCATCTGGGATCTACAGAAAACAACCAATCTACAGCCCCTGGTTTTGTTAGGGTCTGATAATATGTTCTGTCCAGCTCAGGCTCATAGCTTTTTTCCAGACCTAGGCCCAGCTACCACTGTGTGGAATAATGCACAGCGCTGGCACATTTGTGCCTACATCTGTTTCTATCCTGGGACAGGTACAGGCTGTGCCACAATGGCAGAGACTGGTCCCTGTGCATGCTCCTCCCCTGTGGCTGTGGCTGCTGTGGTGTTGGTGTGCCCAGCCTGTGGCCAATGTGTGAGCACAGGGGTATCTATGGAGCAGGGTCATCAAGTGCTCTTGTAGAAGCTGGCTGGCTGCCCTGACCAGAGCTTCGGGCTCTGCTCATGCTAGTGGTTCAGCAAAAATCCCCTCCCTGTGTCTTTCCTCAAAATTAGAGTATCTCACTCTACATTTTACTAGAAATATAAAGCTGAAATGGTGCCAGCAATAAGTATAGATTTATAGATATTGGATTTGGAATCAGACCATTTTGTATAATAATGCGAAAGTGCACTTGTATTTGAAGAGAGGAGAGGTTAAATGGCTGTTAATGAAAATGTGTTACAGTTAAAATAACAATTTGTATAATCTTTGTAGAAGGACTTCCTACAGTGGATATAAAGTCTGTGATGGAGAAAATTTTGTCTGGGTGGAAAGATGTGGCTCAAAATCTAGAAGAAGTGGCCAGAAAGATAAAGTACCAGGAAGATATAAATGCTTATTTAAAGGAAATGAATGAGCTTGAGAAAACTTTAATTGAGAAGGATGACTGGCTTAAAAATGACGCTTCTTCAGCATCCCAGTCCTCAGGAGTCCTGAAAGACTTATGTCAGGTAAGTCTGGCCAAACTTGTTAATTTTGATTGAGGCTGTCAGAACCACAGGATGCCCCAGAAGAACTTGGCCTTAGTCAGTAAGGTAACTCAATTTCTAAGGCATGCAGGGCACCTGATCTGACTGGAAGATTTTGGAATCTGTCACAGAAGTACTTTAGTGTTGTCACCCCAGTAATGTGGATGAGCTGTGCTGCAGTAGTGTACTAAAATCTTTGTGTTTACAGGGCAAATGTGAATTTTGGTTTTGGTTTTTGTCTTTTACAGCAGCAGTTAACTCATCTTGCAAGCCTGAGTCCACAGCTGGAACATCTGAAAGCCACCTGCAAGACGCTCACCTCTCAGCCAATGCCTCCAAATTTCATTCAGGAGAACTTGAGTGGTTTTCTTGATCACTTCAAATTGACTCGTCAGAAACTAGAGGAACGTCACCAACAGCTGAAAAAAGGTAAATAAACATATATATGTATGGTAGCATAAAGCCTCCTGCTTGCTTGTATTTTGATTTTTTTTTTTAAATTTGTTTTGAGCTAACTGAAAACTCATTGGATTCTGGTAGAGTTTTTTTAGGTTTATGCTAGGCTTTGTGTCAAACTGACAAAATTATTTTATTCACCTGGAAGAATATGGCCTCCTCTTTGCACAATTCAAAAATCTATCAGTCCATGGTGTTTAAAATGGTTATGCAGGGATGCAACATTTCTGAAACCTCATTTAACTACTTAGCAAGACATATTTAAGGTGGATAATATAGCTCAGAAATCTGTCTCTCTCTGGCACTTACATAAATAAATATTCTGTAATGAAATTCTAGAAATGAAAAGTAGAAGATTAGGAGAACCTTGTAAAATGAAAGTGTGTATGTGAAATTTATTCTTTTTCATAGCTTTGAGCACATTAATCATAATCCCTTTTGGAAATTTCATCTTTGAAATGATTTGGAATCTGACTTGCTTTTCAGGCAGTTTCTACTTGGGTTGTCATTGCATTAAAAATTTCATTATGAGCATTGAAACCAGTCATGCTGGTTTCTAAAGGATTTTAAATGTAGTCCATGAAATATGTAATTCTAGCAATACTTTACAGCTGAATAGCAACAGCACAGATCTGTAAGAGATTTTTTTTTTCGCCTTAGTTTTTGTTTCAGAGGAATTTGAGGAAATGTTTTATTAACAACCCCAAATGGAAGAGCATTAACACTCTATTCTGTATGTAATAATAATTACTAAATTGTTAGACCATCTATACAATGTGTTGCACCAGGCTTGCATAGTTCAATTATATTCATGCAGAAAGCTGTGTGAATAAAGTATCTGTCAGCCGTTCATATTACAAGGGTATGTTTTCATTCTTACTGTGACAAATTATTGTTTTATAGTTGTTTTGAGTTCATTTACTAGTGAGTAGTTTTATTGGTATTTTGTATTTTGGTAACTATATATCATGTGACAAAATACTTTTTTTGTGTCACACATCACTTGAAGTGTTATTGGTGTACTTGAACCACTTATTACCTGGTAGGAACACCATATATATTCTAACACATTAATTTTGTATTTATGTGTCTTTTGAATGAGACAACCTGCTGAGAAATTATATTGCTGAAGAACAGAGGGAAATGTCAGTTCAGGGTTTTACCTGTTTATTTACAGTATAATTTGAATTGCTGCCAGATAAAAACTTCCAGAACTATGTAACTGGTGGAAACAACTGGTGTTGTGACTTTGGCATTTGTGAACTTGGCAATCTTTGACTGACAGAAGGCCAGCTCCTCTTATGGGTCTTCTTTGAGCCTCTGAAAATTCCCCCATGGAGTGTTACTCAGTCCCATCTCTGTGGGCATGTTTTAGATGAGAATTGACTCAATATTTTTGTTACTGGGAAACAATCTTAACTATTTTCTTCAGGATTTTCCATAGTTTAGTGACAGTGCACTTATGTGCTTTTTATTAATTTTTCCCTCCTCTTTAAATTGATCTGGCTTTTTGAGAAAAGGAAGTTGGATAACTCTGACTCTCTCAAAAATGCTGACTCATTTTTAGAAATGGTAAGACAGTTCTGACAGTAAACTGTTGAAAAGCTACCTGGTGAGTCACAAGAAGGCTCAGATTAATTTTCACTTGTGGCAGCAACAAAATTGCTTAGGAATCTAGGGCCAGAAAATGTGCATACCACAGTACAGGACTTACAGGCAAAATCCTGTTTGGTGCAGTTACTCCAATTGGCTGTTTTCATTCTGAGATGCCAATGAGATGCTGTCTCCTGCTTGGGATTCCACACAGGGCTGGATTGAACAAATTTTGTGATGTGGTTGAAGATGGCAAGCAGATACTCCATCCAAACTTTAATTCCCTTTTATCTCTTCCTAGATGATATCTCTGTTCTAGCAACAGTCTGAAAGCTGCTATTTTTATATATTTGTGTGGGTAAATATGTTAAAAAAAATGCAAAAAAGCAACCAAAACACAAGCCCATACCAATATGTGTTTTATGTATTTTTTTACACACACACATATTTATAAATACTAGCTTATTTAGTTCATATATATATAATGTGTATATTTAATTTAATATGTGATGTATGGCTATTATATCTGCTATACTCTGTTTTCTATATATAGTGTCTGTATGTGTGTATTTGCAGATAAATAGTAGATGTGTCTAAAGCTTAAAAATGCAGCATACTAAATTTGGGTGGTTTATATATATTAAATAATATGGATTACTCTTTATATAATAATATATGATTTAAATACTATTGATTCTACTACCCCACCCACCCAAACAAATTTAGGTGCTTAAGTATATAAAAATAATTTCTGAAAGTGGGATTGAGTTTGTAAAATTTTTGGGAGGCTGTAATTGCATATTTATTATTATATTCTATATATTAATATATTATATATTTAGTATTTTTAAAGGAAAGACAATGCTATCTGTTGAAGAGTTTTTTAGCTCTTGGAAAGTTGATTATGTTCACATCTCCTACGATTTGGGTTGAAGTGCATTTCCTTACTTTGTGTTTTGTCCCCTTTTTTGCATGGTACCAGAGGCAGAACGGCAGCCGAGCCGGGAGTACGTGGAGTCCCTGCAGCAGCTGAAGGACGTGCTGGGAGAGCTGGAGGGCAAACAGCACTCCATGGCCAGTGGTCTGAACGAGCCCAGCAAGGTGGAGAGCGCCCTGCAGCAGGCAAAGGTAACTCTCCCCTTGTCACTGAAGCAAGGAAGTTACTCCACTGCTGTCACCTGCTGCTCTCCTCCCCTGTTTTCTGTGGGGTAGCTAACACTGCTCACAGGGGTGTCACTGTGGAACCCACTCTTGAGGGTGGCTTGCTGGGTTATCAGGCTGCTGAGGGGTGGGAATCTCTGAGCCTGCAGGACTTCACCGTGCCCCAGGGAGGGACATGACCTCCCCGGGACAGAAGGTCCCATCAGGCCAGGCACAGGCATGACTGTTGTATGGCTCAGGCAGGGGCAGCTCCCAGGGGAGGGAAGATCCCAGTTCCTGTTCTTCCTTACAACTGCACTCAGCAACAGAGGAGCAGGTTTTGCTGCTTAGAAGGTTGTTTGGACATCTCTGCTGTATAACTACTGTAACTGGAGTATCAGTCTTCACTGAGTCTGCTCTCTGCACAATGAAACTTTAGATGTACTTGTATGTAGCAAGTGTGTACATATTGTGTGGCTAATACTGGAAAGAGGCATTTTTTCCCTTTGTTATAGACAGTTTCTGAGACACTGGAAGCCCAGAAGCCCAAGGTTCTGAAACTTGCTGAAGAAACAAAGGCTTTGGAGAAGCATGCATCTTCGGACATAAAAAACACCTACATGCAAGAGTTCAAGGATGTGCAGGGACGCTGGGACAAGTTAAAGCTCAAGATTTCCAAAGATGTTAAACTACTGGAGGAAATTATGCCCAAGTTGAGGATATTTGAGGTAAAATGAGGGGGATTTTTTCCTTTTTTTGGGTTGCATAACTCAGTTTCTTTAGAGACCTTTCTTTCTCTGTGTTCCTGCAGGAGTCCAGATGAAACTGATTGAGAAGTGGAATGTTGATGATCCACTGGTCTGGCAGAGGCTGAAAGCATATATAGTATATTTGTAGCAGTGTAGAAGTGGAATTCTAATAGGCCCAGGATATTATTTTGTCTTCTAACAAATACTTTTCACTTAAAATAGGTGTTCCTCTCTTTCCATAAGCAAAGGATATGCTAAGGTCAAGGATATGCCAGCTGTGCTGTTGATCCCAGAAGGGGCTGATGATCTTCAGAGTCATTGGTATCAGATGCCCACTCATCTTAAACTGTAATTCCATGCCTGCTACAGAAAACCTGCTCCTTCAAGTGGGGTTTTGGTGAACAGCAATGAAGAGTTAGTACAAGAGAGTTAGAAAAGGGAGTAAAGAAAATGCTTGGATATAGTGACTTTTCCAGTTCCAACCATGGCCTCTGAAGTGACAGGATGGACAGTTAAAAATTAAGGTTACTCAGCCCTCTTACCTATTTTATAAATATATACACATGCCTATGAAATCCTGCAAGACAGAAAACCCCACTGTTGTGAGACCAGAATTAGGTCCTGAGCAAGACGTTAGAAACTTTCCTGTTACCTTGAAAGGAAGTACAGAAGCCAAAAAGGAAATTATAGCAGAAGAAACAATGGAAACAATTAATTATTAAATAGTTGCTTTATTAATATTAAGTTATTATTATAATTAACTGAAAATGAAAGAAATACCAACTGATTCAATCAGTTGAAATATGGGGCTTACATTGTGTTTTCTTATGAGCTGTATTTTTAAGTACACAGATCCCGTTTTCTAAATGTTTTGTAAAGCTGTCAGTGGATAGACAGTTGTTATATTCTCTGATTTTTCCTTTGGTACTTATTTATACAGAGATTTTTGTAGTCCAATACTATGTAAATATAAATATAAACCTGTGTGGAACAGGTTGAATAAAAATGCTGTGGACAACACCGGGCACAGCAGGGTGTAACTTGTACAGCAGGAAAGATTGGTATGGCAGCCTTGGTGCATGGTCCTGGTGCAGACACTGAACCAGAGACCCAAGATTACTTTAGAGAATGGCTGGCAGGAACTCCTTGGCTAACAGAGGAGTTGAAGCACCTAGATATTAAAGGGGAAAAAAGTTTATGTGGGGGAGGAAAAAAAAGTGAATGTCAGTGCTTGGTGGACATGTGGTTTATGCTCAACTACATGCAAATACTAGTTTATTTTTAATGTTTCTTTTTTTCCTAAATCATCATTAAAAACTGACATTTCCCAAACAACACTCATCACATTTAGGTTTTTGAAAAGAAATAATATAAATATTTTCATTTTAACAGTGAACAGACAGGTGAGCAGTGACTAAGATGCCCTTGTTAGTCTGATGAGCATGTCAGTGGCAGATCTGCCTCTGGGTCCTGCTGCTTAGGTGGCTCTTCTGTTATTTATGATGTGACAGAGGCTCCCCCAAGCTGACAACACATGCATTAGGGACGTGAACTGGGAGACTCTAATACTCATGTGATGGGAAGAGTAGACAAGGCTCATTTTATCAGTTTTGCATCTTGTTTTTTCTAAGGAAATTTTCTTTATCTTGTTGTATTCTGTTATCATACCTCTAGTAATGTATGGCTTGCTGCATCTTTGATTATGTATCGCTTTTAGATCTTTTATATCTACTGTGTGGCTGTACATCATGTGATTTTTCTAGGAGTGAAAAAGTTAAGATTCAGCACATTTGATCTTTGTTCCTGCCTGGAATAAATATCAAAAACTGATCCTGAAGAAGTGAAGCTCTATAAAGAAGAGCTTATAGCAGCATTCCAATACCTAAAGAGGACCTTTAAGAGAGCTGGAGGAGAACTTTTTACATGAGCTTGTAGGGATAGGAAAAGGGATAATAGGCTCTAAACTGAAAGAGGGTATGTTTAGATCGGATATTAGGGAGAAATTCTTTACTGTGAGGGCAGTGAGACACTGGAACATGTTGCCCAGAGAAGCTGTGGATGCTTCATCCATGGAAGTGTTCAAGGCCCATTTGGATGGAGTCTAGTGGAAGATGACCCTGCCCATGACTAGTGGGTTGGAACTGGATGATCTTTAAGATCCATTCCAACCCAAACCATTCTATGATGAGGATGTTCATGTCTAAATATTGTGAACTCTTGTACATCAACAGCCTACACTGGTTATTTGACCACTGATAATTATTTACCTGTGTAGTGCAGGAGCATTTACTCAATTAAACTTTTGTATGCTTGGTTTGTGATTCAGCAAGTTATTTAAATGTGTGCCTAACTTTGAGTAATCCCACTTAATTCCCTTCAGCTACTTATGTAAATAGCTTATTGGAAGAAAGCTAAATTAATTGTGTGCTGAAGTGCCTTGTCAAAAGGCAGCCTTTATAAATATGTATTTTTTTACATTAAGCCATGGTTCTCTGTCAAGCGTCCTAGGGTCTGTTTTTTTGGAAAATTATTTTCAGGCTAATCACCTGCAGGAAATTCCCCCAAAATAGAAAAGGAATGAAGAAAATGTCATGACTTTCACCTCTAATGGTAGCATTGATCTAAAAATAAGCATGAACTTAGTCTAATGGGTTTTCCTTAATGCAGACATTTTTTGAGAAACTGTGTAGCATATTGATCTTGAAAAAACTGTTAGTGTAGGGTTTTTAAGAAAATTAAGTGTACCCTTTCCTTCTCTGTGACATGCGGAGTAGAAGGTGGAGCTGATGATTGTGTCAGGATAAATAGATGCCCTCTATTAAAAACTCCAACAAAATAGTCCAAAAACGTTGAGTAAAATATGTCCAGCAATATTAATAAAAAATGTCAATCACATAAGCTGGTTGAACCAGGGGAAGGAAAATCCCTCTTTATGCTCTGTGTTGGTTTTGTTTATAAGGATGATTTGGAACATCTACCATTACATGGGAAGGAGATGGCAGTGCTTCTGTCTCCCTCCCTCCTTCCCTTCCTACCTCATTGCAGGGTGTAAGGCAACTTAGATTACATAATTCTGAAAGTTGGATGTGTGTTTATTTTTTTCACCAAGAGTTGCTCTAGTGAGCAGTAGCTGCTATTGGCCTCAAACAGCTAGGCTGTTTTTTTTTATTTTAGTAGGTAGTCTAGTCCTCTGTGGTTTTTTTCCTTTTATGTATGTCTTTCTTATAGAAATGGCCTTCCCAACATGGTTTCTACCTGGAAAGTAAGTTTAGCATTATCCACTCCTCTTTTCCACATATGTGTTTTTATAGGGCCCTCTCTTTTCCTTGGGAGTGCAGTTTTCAAACAAGTGGGGAAACATTTTTTAATCATTGTTTTTAGTTATATTTCCAGCCTTCAGCCAGTCCTTTGTGTTTAGAGTAACCACGTAATTCTTGAAGCCATGCTGTCCTCATTACCTGATCCTGTGCTTTGGTGTGTTAGATAGCCTGGAACAGTGAGCTATTGTATATATTTTATATAATTATATATCAATATTAATAATAATAAAAATATAATTATATATTAATTGTATATTAATACTAAATTCACAATAGTGATATTAAGCGCTATATAATATCATTTGACACTTAAACCATGCTCTGGTGGATGGAAGAATATCACTATTGTGAATTTAATATTCATATAAATATAATAAATAATATTCATATAAATTTGAGAACAGAGAAATTTGGGACATCTCTTTTCCCCTAAACAAACTCCAAAATTAAACAAAAGTGGTCTGATTCAAAACCAAAACCAGGCCAGCAGATTGTAGAATACCCTTTGCAAGCTGCTAGAAGTTGAAATGCAACAGCCATACATTCTTTATCACAGCAATGTATCAACTGTTTCTTACTATATTTGACTTAGACTGACTCAAAAGTTGTTCAGAAGTGGATGGATGGTGTGAAAGACTTCCTAATGACAGAAAAGGCTGTTCAAGGGGATACTGAAGGACTTCAAAGGCAACTTGACCAGTGTACAGTAAGTTTTGATTTAATAAGGAGTCTTTTGAAATAACAAGTAGCATCTCTTCTTTATTATTTTGCTTGTATTGTTAAGTACTGTCCATAGCACATTAAGATCACCAGAAAAATTGTTTTATCTTTCTTCAGGGCGCATTGGAGTTGGTTTCTTTTTTGCAGCTATAATATTGTGTGCTTTTCAAAGGTAGTTACAAATACATATGTACAAGTTGGCATTATTTCCTCTATAAAAGGTTTATGTATTTTTCCCAATTTTTTGTGATTACGGAATTGAATCTATGGGTGAAAAGTGCCTTCTGCATTAAATTTCCAAGGATAGTAAAAGTAAGAAGCAAATGACTTTGAAAGTCCTAAAGTTTAGAATTGTATTTATCTTACAAGGAAGATTCCTGACTAGTCAGTGGCATGTAATGGTCACAGTTACGTAGAATTTCATCTTAGAGTAAGTAATTACAGTGTACCTTGAAATATTTGTTTCCAGGAGAAGAATATAAATTGAGGTACACCAGAAATAGTAGAATATTTAGTGCATATAATCTTCAAACTTGTGTTGTTTTGATGTTGGCATTTGGCATATGAAAATGTTTATGCTGCATATGGCAAGCTTTGTACTTTGTTGCATAGTTCTGAAACTGAATCACTGAAGGAATATTTTAAGCAGTCTGGTATTGATCTGATCACAGTATTGATCTGCTCCAAAAGGTTTTTCTGGAATAATTAAAAGTTGCAAAATTATTGATACTGTTATAAATTAATATAATATCTTGCTGAAGAACAGCATTCATTTTCTCTGATGTGTGTGCAGATGTTTATCAATGAAATGGAGACAATTGAACCATCACTGAAAGAGATGAAAGAAGTAGAGGCTGCTTTAAGAGCTCAGCCTGTTGGGACCATAAATACTTGGACAAAGTCTAAGCTAGTAGACTGCCAGACTCAGTGGGAGAAGCTGAGCAAACAGGTGAGTTCTCAACATGTTGCTAGTGCTTGCTCATTGCTGTGACACTGTGAGGAGGTAAAACAGTGAAACAGCGGGATGACAATGTTTTACTTGTTTCATTGTCAAAGTGGCTGAAGTCCAACTTGAATACACACATTTCTTGGTACCTGACTAAAAGGAGCAAAATAAACTCTTTAATTGTTTGTAATTAAAAATAATTTGTTCACTTTGCTTTATGCCACTCTTTCTGGAGAGTGTGAAGGTCTGACTTGTTGTTGTTTCTGAAGTCTGGAATATTATGCTGTCCCTGTATAATTTTTGCCTGTTTCCAAGCAGCTTTGAAAAATAAAAAGTTATAAATAGGCTACCACTCCAGTATATATTTGGTTGTTTCTTTTGGGTGGAAGCCTTCTGCTGTCTATAGAAGTATGCTTCTTTTGTTGCAATTGCTGATGAAAATCCGTGTTGGAGAGCCTTGCTGTTAATATAGAATCCAGAGTGTCTGGGTTGTAGAAAGAAGTGAGGCCTGAAGAGTGTTTTATTGCTCAGTATAATGATATAGCTAACTATATGATACTTGTAATCAGAAGAGGATTTTATTCTGACTTTTCCCAGGGGTTGTTACTAGTGTACGTTCAAGGGAAAAGGGAAGGGAAAAAAATTGTCGTATTTCTACTTTCCTCACTTTTAGATTTTGTTGATCTGCTAAACAGGGTTCATAAGCTTGTGTGTGCGTGTAAAAATGCTTTGTTGATTAAAAAGGCCTGAAAATGTTTTGTTAGTAGAATGTTTTAACGAAGATTTGTCATTTTTAACATGTACAAGGACATTTAAATAACAAAGCTGCTATTTCTTTCTCCACCTCGGATTCTAGATCATTAGTCAGAAAAATCGCCTGTCTGAAAGTCAGGAAAAAGCTGTAAATCTGAAGAAGGATTTGGCAGAGATGCAAGAATGGATGACCCAAGCTGAAGAAGAATATTTGGAGAAAGATTTTGAATACAAGTCCCCTGAAGAGCTAGAGAATGCAGTAGAGGAAATGAAGGTCAGCAATGCCAGCTCATTGTAGAGGCCTGATTAAAGAGAAAGAAAACTACAGCTTTGGGGGTTGACCTTTTATGGAATTATATTTGTGGAAAGGAGCTCAGGTCATGACAAGTTTAGTGGTATTTTTCATCTTTGCTTTGTGGAATTTTTGATTTTTAAAGCATAAACTATAAAAACAGATGTTCTTTTTGGCCATGAGGGTTAGGGAGTTCATAATAAATAACAGCTTGCTCAGCTGTTGAGTCTGACTTTTCTATGTATAGCATATTAAACATTAGAAATATGGAAAAAATTTGCAGGAGATGAAAGTTGAGAAAGGTATAGTTGTCATCTTTTATCTTTTCTATCTAAATTAATGGTTGTGAAAACGTTCTGTTTCTATTTCTTGGATTTCAGTTTCTTGTCCCCTAAATATTGTTACTCCACATTTAGAAAAGCACTTTAAAACAGCTGTGTTGTAAGGTTATCACGTGTTCATCATCTGTTGCAAACTGATTTTTTAGTATCATGAGTTGGAAGACACTCACAAGGATCAGTTAGTGATGTTGCTCCCTGCTTCTCTAGTTTTGGGTCTGGTGGCCAAATAAATGGAGAAGAAGTAGATATTTTTGTCTCATTATAATATTGTCAGTTAAACAAATAATTTTCTGGGATATATGCACAGAGTAAATATTTCTCTGCTTTCTAATCTCAGAGTTCAGTCATATATTCATAAATGTTTTGACTTGTGTGTACACCTTTTAAATGAGTATCCACTATACTGTTACTTGATGGACCATAAAAAAAATAATTCTCCCTTACAAGTGCTTTGACAAAGCCATTTGAAGTTTTGAATTGCCCTTTTTGACAGGGTTTTCTGAAGCAATCCTTAACATGAGTTTTAATATATTCATGTCCTTTGAAGCTACTTGAGATCACATAGTCTGACAGCTGGCTGAACACAAGCCAAGGAAAGAAAGAGCCTTCTTTTCATAGGCAAATCTGTGAGACTTTTAGCACATTTACCTTTGTTGAATCCAGATTATATTATATATATTATGACAGTTATGTCAGTGAGCCCATAAGCTTATTGTAACACTTACAATGCCTTTTCATTTGTAGTAACAATATTATCCTGGGACTACTTTTAGGACTGGGAATGAGCACTCTCTGGATTTGGCTCATTTTTGCATTTGGTTTTAAGTTTGCCAGTTCTGCTCTCATTTGAACAGCTAGTGGAACTCCTGCTGACATTAGGAGTTTAGGAATAGGTTTTATTAGGAATAGGTTTTATTAGGAATAGGTTTAAGATAAGGCTGGGTGGCTTTTGAAAATCCTGCCATAAAATAGATTTCCAAAATTTACTATTCTTTGCCCTTCTATTAACTGATTTTTTATTGCCTTACATTTAGAAGACATCTTGAAATATATGTACAAAAATGATGCTAAATTCTATTATATAGTGGAATGCCTTATTTATCAGAGGTATTTTAACTGCATAAAACTGTTCTTGGAACCTGAAAAGAAGGATACAGGACAGTCTCTATTTCTGGCGGCTTTTATTTGTCTCTGCAGGGAAACTCAGACTGGCCTGTGTGATCTGTCTTCTAGCTATCCTCCTTCCACAGTTCTGGCTAAGGCAAAATTTGACAAGTGATAATACAGTTTCTCCAGACCTGTGTGTTGGGAATTGTACTGTACTTATCCTGTATATGTGTAGTCAGGCTTCTCTGAATGTAGTTAGATTGAAGGAATTCTTCTAGCTGTCCTTTTTGTGTGTTCCTTGAGCACACCTAACAGCCGTGAGGGAGGTTCCAGCTTTGTATTTGCACATATCCTGGGTAATTACATCATCTTTCCTAGACAACTTTGAGAGATGGTTACTGAGCCCTGAGACTCATCGTTTATGTAAATTCATCCTACCTTTTTCTTCCTTATATACTTGTTTTTAGCAAACATCTGTGTTTGTTTTTTTATTTTATTTTTTTTTCCTTCTGGTTAATTTGTCTTTTGTATTTGCATGATGGCATAGAAATAGCACTGAACTTAATTTTTTTTTTGCTTTGAGTCATGAGGTTTTTTAATGAACAAAGCATAAATGGTTAGTATATCTGTATGCTTAATAAAACGGGATCTTTCAACACTTGCTAACATGACCTGAATTCCATGCAAGTTAGTGCTGTATTTTGTTGTGTTCAGGCCCAAGAAATACCTTGGCAGCATGGCCTCCAATGTGAAACTGCTGATCTTTGATTTGAGTGGTGAGTAGCTGAGTGTAAGGCAATTGAAGGCTGATGGTGTAATAAATTTTTTTTGACAGAGAGCGAAGGAGGATGTGCTGCAGAAGGAGGTGAGGGTGAAGATTCTCAAAGACAACATCAAGATGTTGGCCACCAAAGTGCCATCCAGTGGTCAGGACCTGGCGACTGAGTTGAATGTTGTGCTGGAGAACTACCAGCTACTGTGTAATCGGATCCGGGGGAAATGCCACACTTTAGAGGTAAGAATGATAGCTTTCTGCTTAGAAATATCTGTTCAATTCCTTTATTGATGGTCTGGATGAGGGTATCAAGTCTACCCTTAGTAAATTTGCAGATGACACCAAGTTGGGTGGGAGTATTGATCTGCTGTAGGGTAGGAAGGCACTGCAGAGGAATCTGGGCAGGCTGATTTGGTGAGCTGAAGCCAAAGGTATGAGGTTCAACAAGGCCAAGTGCCAGGTGCTGCACTTGGGTGACAACAACCCCATGTAGTGCTACAGCCTGGGGAAAGAGCAGCTGGAAGGTGTCCAATGAAAAAGGGACCTGAGGGTGCTTATACACACCCATGGAATGAAGCCAGCAGTGTGCCCTGGTGGCTCAGAATGGCATCTTGGTATGTGTTAGAAATAGTTGGCCAGCAGGACTGGGGAGGGGATTGTCCCTCTGTATGTATTTGGTGCTGGTGGGGCCACACCTTGAGTGCATTGTCTAGTTCTGGGCCGCTCACTAAAAGGAGGACATTGGGGTGCTGAGAAGAGCAGCAAAGCTGGTTGGAAGGTCTGGAGTACAGCGGCTATGAGGAGCTCCTGAGGGACCTGGGAGTGTTTAGTGTGGAGAAAAGGAGGCTGAGGGGTGACCTTATTGCTCTCTACAACTGCTTGAAAGGACAGTGTAGCCAGGTGGGGGTCAGCCTCTTCCCTGAGGCCAGACAGGATGAGAGGAAATGGCTTCAAGCTGCTCCAGAGGAGGTTTAGGTTGGGCATTGGGAAGAATTTCTTCACAGAGAGAATGATTAAACATTGGAATGGGCTGCCCAGGGAGGAGGTGGAGTCACTGTCCCTGGAGGTGTTTAATGCAAGAGTGGATGTGGCACTGAGTGCCATGGTCTTGTTGACAAGGCAGTTGATGTGTGGTCACAGGTTGGGCTGGATGATCTCTCAGATCTTTTCCAACATAAGTGATTCTGTAAAATGAAGGCAGATGGCACAAGAGGGGAGTGAAGGACACTGAAAATGTCTGAATACAGAGCTTCAGCATAAATGCACTTTACTCCTTTCCAAGATTACTTTCCCTTGAGATGATGTCTTTGGAATTCATGAGACATCATCTAAATTTGTTTTTATAATTGTATTTGATGCTTCTGCAAATAAGTAAACGTGTCTCACAGGCCTGTTACTCATCTGTGTGTCTTCCAAAATGGTAAAAAGGAGCTTACCAGAAATTAAGGATTTAAATCCAATAAAAACTAGAACATGAGATTATGGTATGGGGTAGGGTGTGTGTGTCCTGACTTTGACAGAGGAGCAGATGCATTTTGTTGCATTCTTACAGTTATGTGAACCTTTGTCAGTGATAGTTTTAACAGGAGTTTATAGACTACTATTGTCCTTTCTCTGTATCTTCCTGATAGAGCTGCACGTTTTTCTATCTAGAACATACTGTTCTATGACATGTTTTTTAATTTTTTCTACTTGTCTCTTTTAGGTGGTTTCTCAGACACATATCTCTAAGTTGTTCATAGGGTATGTGAGCTATGTCTGACATTCTAGGCTAATTTTTTTCTTTTCTGTTGCTCCTAGGAAGTGTGGTCCTGTTGGATTGAGCTGCTTCAGTATCTTGATTTAGAAACAGCTTGGCTAAACAATCTGGAAGAAAGGGTGCAAATGACAGGAAATCTGCCTGATAAATTGGATGCTGTCAATGATGCTCTTGAGGTATCATAATGATTCTATCAGATGAGTAATTTTTCAACAAGATAGCTGTTTAAAAAAAAATAATTCTGGACTTCAGTAGCATACTGAAATGTGCTGAATATTCTGACTCTTCACATTAAGTGAACATATTACTCTGAATTGTAAATAGATATTTGTATGATCCTCCACCAAAAGTGGACTTTTACTGTATGTGGTAGTGCCATACTTGGTACTGTGAATAAAATTGTATGCTCTCTCCTGGCCTGTGTAAATGGGTTAATTCCTTCCAGGGCTATGCTAGTATGAAATTATGTCAATAGGCAAAAAGTGCTGTGAAGTTCGATTATCACCTCTGTGGCATAATGCCATGTGCCATTATGAATTAAGCCATATATAATTTATGCTTTTAGAGCACTCTCAAGAGAGTTGAAATGTTAAACTTGTGCATGCAACCAGATTTCCAGCTCTGAAAATACGGTAATATTCAGTGTCTTGACCTTTAAAACGTTCTCTAATTAGTCCCTGGAATCAGTCTTGCGTCACCCGGCTGATAATCGAACCCAGATTCGGGAACTTGGGCAGACGTTGATTGATGGAGGGATTCTTGATGACATCATCAGTGAAAAATTGGAAGCTTTCAATGCCCGCTATGAGGAATTGAGTCACTTGGTAAGAACTTGGGGTTAGGGTTGAAGTGGACTGGATTTTTCAGCTCAAGTCTGAAACGATTCTTGTTAGCTGAATTCAAAGATGCCAGACTGCAATACATGAAAAAAATATAGTGTCAGTGTTGTCAGCTGTTTTCAATTTGTAAGCATGTCCGAAGAGCAAGATGCTTTTCTATTTTTCATGACATGAGTCAAGTTTTGTTTTGCAAGCTTGCACTGCAGGGATGCCCTGGTGTTTTTCATATAATTTTGACAAAAAAGCAATTCCAAAATCAAGAAACAACTCAATATTAACAACTTAATATTGCCTTGCTACTGCCATAAGTAGTGTTCATTTTCTCACTAACTGTAAAAATGAGGAGCATAAGTGACACTTTCACTCTTAGAAATAGCTAGGAGTACCTAAAATACCAGCTGTATTTTAGGTAGCACAGGTTTGTAATTTGTGTTCTGTATCCTGGTAATACAAGCCCCTGCCAAATTGCAGGATGGGAGTTCTTTTCTGTCACTGATGAAAAAATGTAATCGTAGAGGGAATTTCAGTTCATCCTCATTAAAATGAGCAACATGAATGCAGTGCCCCCAGCTGGGGGCTTTGTGCTGGCATTTAAGTTAGCATTGACTACTGTTTTTCCTGTCACAACAGTATTGCCATATAAAAACCTGTTTGCTTTGGCAGCTACAGCACTGCCACCCTGGGCTTTTGACAACTCTCCACATCTGTGTGTGTGTGCACATGCACTGGTCTGTGCATGCATGTGCTGATAGTGGGGAGTTTGTGTTCCTGTGCGGGTAGTGACATTTCAGATGCTGTTAAAGGAACAGGCAATGAAGGGAAAAAACTGTGAACTTCTGTTTTGACAGTATAACCCATGAGTTTGTTTTGAAAGGAAATGCGAATATTAACATATATTAAACAACAATGATCTGTGGTGTATTGGGAAGTTCCTGTTTCCCATTGATTAGCTAGTTTTTGAAACTGGTGTGTTTTAACAGAATACTTTCTTCCTGAGGTAGTAGGAGAGGTGTATTTTTACTGTCTCATATGTATCTAGCAGCAGATCTCTCCTGTTCCACTGCTTGTCAGTTACTGGTTCAGAAGCCACAGCAAGCTTCAAAAATTGCTGCTTTCTAGGATTCTTTTTAGCCAGTCCTCCAAGTGTAGGATTTTTTAGTCTCGACCACCTTGTTTTGAGGAAGTCTACTATCATTTGTATTGAATTACTGCTGTGTCTTGTCTTACCTTTCTGTCCTGCTCAGGCGGTGAGCCGACAGATCGCCTTGGAACAACAGCTTCAGACCATGCGAGAAACCGACCACATGCTGCAGGTCTTGCAGGAAAGTTTAGGAGATCTGGATAGACAGCTGACATCTTACCTGACTGATAGGATAGATGCCTTTCAGATGCCCCAGGAGGCCCAGGTATGTAGCTCTTCACTACAAAACTTCTGGAAATATTTGGTGATAGTGCTCAGTCTAGAACATTGTCATGAACAATTAGTAATAAATTAATAAATTAATTAGTAATAAATTTCAGTGCTGATGCACTAGGTATTATCTTTTGTAATCTGGAATGTGGTTTTTTTTTTAGGAAGGTTGTATTGAATAATAGCAACTTTCAATTTAACAAGTCAACAAAGGCAGAATATTTAAAATGAACCTGGTGGTGTTTAAGTTTTACAGAGTAGATTTACTTCTGGTGGGTGGTAAGAAAGCTCCCTTTCTCTGTGAGCAATTTTGTAATGTATTTTTTTCCTGCTCCTGTGACATGGCAGAAAATTCAAGCTGAGATTGCAGCTCATGAATCCACGTTAGAGGAGCTGAAGAAAAGTTCTCGCTCTTTCCCTCCTGCCTCTCCTGAATGCAGGTCTCCCCGTGGTGGAACTCAGCTGGATGCTTTACAGGTAAAGACATGAGTCACCCTTAGACACTGCTGTCAGCCTGTGAATTATTTGGTGCAGTGAGCTGAACCTCAGAAGAAAATAGCATGTGCTTTTATGTGCTTTCATAAGGAAACAAACAGTCCTAGATGAATTGAACAAGGAAGCTAAAATTTTACAAGTGTCATGGCATAAATGCTGAACATCAGCAAGTCTCTGTACAGGAGTGCAATGGGTATTTTCAAAGCCTATGATACAGAATTACATCTCTCTTGCACCTCAGGTAGAGATTAGGAATAGGTGACGGCAACATTATTTGCCTAGCCAAAAAAAAAATAAATATATATATATTGATTTGTGGTGACATGATGGGTTCTAATCTATGATGTGAGATGCTTTAAAGGTTATTTTTTGAAGTGCAGATACTGATTTAAAACAATCTTTCAATGTAATATTCATTAAAACAGAGAAAGCTTCGTGAGGTATGTACAAAGTATCAGCTTTTCCAGAAACCAGCCAATTTTGAGCAGCGCATGTTAGATTGCAAGAGGGTGTTGGATGGTGTAAAAGCAGAACTTCATGTCTTGGATGTGAAGGATACTGACCCAGATGTAATCCAAGCTCACTTGGAGAAGTGCATGGTATGTATGCAATGTTCATGACTCATGCTCAGGGGTAATACCTTTTCATGTAGTTTTTGTTGCTTAAACTCTCTCCTGAGGAAATTTTGCTTAAAGTCTTCATGGAACTGTTGCAGCTCATTGTGAAGTGCTAACAGAGCACTTGATAACTAAAAACCTCATATTCTTGTAGGACATAGAACTGGTGGGCTGTTGATCCTAGATACAGTGGAACAGCTGAGTTTTTATAAACTCCCTTCCTTGAACATAACCTTAATTGCTGGAGAAGCATCACAGTCTTTGAACACAGTGTTTGAACAAAACAAATACTGTGCATAAGATGAAGTGCAGATCACAATGTTAGCCTTGGAGTAAACACTGTTTAATTATAGATCTTAATCATTCTTGAAAATAAAAACTAGAATAAACATAGAATAAAAATAGAACATCAGGAGTTTGGAATCTTCTTTGTCAGATATTGCTATTAATTCATAAATCAGAGTTTAAATGCAATTTGAGATTAGGTCCTCAGAGGAAACAGTCAGAAAACTTGCACTACAAATTGATCACCAATAAAAATATTTGTGCTTTTAGAAACTCTATAAGACCCTCAGTGAGGTGAAATTGGAAGTTGAAACTGTCATCAAGACAGGAAGGCAAATTGTGCAGAAACAACAGACTGATAATCCCAAAGGGATGGATGAACAACTGACAGCACTGAAATTTCTTTACAATGACTTAGGGGCACAGGTAAGAAAAATAAATTAATGTATGACTATTTATCTGCATGTTATTTCTCCTTGTTGTTAGATGGTGTTTTAAGTTTGATTCTAAAGTATTCTGATAGTATATAGGCTAGTTGATGTATCCAGAAGCAATCGGTTGAGAGATTAAAGATTACATATACCTCCCTGGAGGAGAGGTAGCCTTGAAGAAAGGAAGTTTCACAGAGTTTTGATTGTCCTGGCAAAGCTAACCTACCCATTCTTTGAAGATAATAATGGTCAGATGTTGTGTGAGAAATGTGAGTCAATCTGAGGATTTTTGAGTGTCATGATGGTTTTGAATTGTAGTCCATCTAAATGGTTGCTCTCAGTGTGAAATATAAAGTGCAGGCAAAGCTATATTTCCCATGAACTGCATTAAATATTGCATAGGTTTTTTTATTAGTTGAATATTTACTTATCCAAGAGAAGTGTTTAAAAATGGTTAAACCCTGACAGGCATGTTAGGACTCTCTACCTAAATTAAGATAGAATCCCGAGTGGATTTATGTCTGTTCAATGCTCCATGAATTAAGATGGGGGTAAAAGTTCAGATTAGTGTTGGAATATGTCAAGATGGGTCCTAGGAAATATTTTGCAGTTGTAAAGTTAAGAACATCCAGGGAGCTGTGGATTCCAGAAAGCACATAGGCAAGAGATTAGGAAAGGATAGAAAGTCAGAGTTACTTGCAGCATAATGTTATGATTTTTCTTTCTGAGCAGAGAACAGAGCACAGTTTTTTGAAATGTCAATTGATTCTGGCTATGATGCTTGGAGTTCTCAAGTCTGTGTTAAAATTTGACCAGACTAATTGTGTAACTGGTGTGAAATACAGATTATTTTACTGCGACAAACATCAAATTTCATATTAATTTTACTGATGTGTTTTTAAGGGCAGACTAGATTTTCGGTGAAATTTTTCTTTACAGCTTTCTGCTAGCAGGCCTTAGAGATTACTAGGAGGAATTGAATTTTACCCGTATGAGTGACTGACTGGACTCTACAGTCATTTGAGTTTGAGCTAAAAGATCAAAATAAAGGGACAAACATCACTTTATTTGGTGATTGCTAGCTATAAATAAATTGGTGTGCAAGTTTCTTCATCTCCTTTAGATGTATCACAATTTAAAATTATTTGTATATATTCTGTGTTGTATAGTAAGATACAGATGCCTATAAACTTTTCTTTTAGGAAATTTTCCTTTTAAGGTCCTTCCTTAAAGCAAGACAGTTTTAAGATGCAAGGATTGTATATATTTAGGTGGATATTTTAACTGACTAGCACTTTTGTGTTTGTTATCTTTTAAAATCTAATTTTGTTTTTTTTTTTTCTCTTGATTTTTTTTTTGTAGGTGACAGAAGGAAAACAAGACCTCGAAAGAGCAACGCAGCTGGCACGCAAAATGAAGAAGGAGTCTGCCTCTCTGTCAGAGTGGCTGGCTACCACTGAAGCTGATCTCGTGCAGAAGTCCACTTCAGAGAGCTTGCTTTCTGATCTAGATTCAGAAATTGCCTGGGCCAAAGTAAGCATGCTTACTAAATATGTGTAGAAAAAAAATTTTGACATTATGGCAATACTATGTGTAAGTGGCTGTGAATTTAAATCCCTGTAACTTGTTCCTAAATCTCCCACATCCTGAAATTTTAGTAGAATCAATAGTTCATGTTCAGTACCTTACTGGGTCTGATCAGTTTCATCTTAGACAACTTGTGTCAACCTTAAATGGTCAGTGAAATATTTAAGATATTACTACGTATTTGGTACTAATAGGTATTTAATACTTACTGCATCTCTTACACATTTCACAAGTATAATATTCTTAAAATTATCAGCAAATATAATTGTGGACTCAATCAAATATTTTGCTAGTAGAGCAAACTACAAGTGCATTCAATGAAAAATTGAGTTTGTAACTTTTCTTTGAAACAGCTTTGTCTTCAAAATTGTGATTTTGCAAAATAAGAGGCTAATTCCTTGTTTTCTTTCACATACAAGTTGAAACTTTTAATTGAAACAGACAAACGTGTTACTTACTTTCTTCAAAGTAACTGCATTTTCTCACACTGTAGAAATTTGGATAATACTAGGAGTCAACAACAAGCGTCAGTTGATACAGTTCAGCAATACTGACCTCTCCAGTTTTGTTTTCTGTCACCTTTTACTTCTGGGATGGGTCTGTCTGCAGTCTTAGAACTTGAAAGCTCACCAAGTTGCAAACTCATCTAATATAACCTGTTCTCACATGTTTCAATCAGGTTTAGAAATTATTAGCACTACCGTTTTGCCATGGCTGTGTCCCCAAGATTCCTCTCAAAACAAACTTTTGAATCCTTATTGGAAGTCTACTCACTGTACATTTGTAAGCCATGCAAATAATGACTCTTATGCTGCACCACCAGGAGGACAAGTCCTTTATGTTGCGTGCAAAGTTGTCCTTTCTGTTTTGAAGTTTTCTGGAGGCAATTTTAAAATGTAGTAACTTGAGTATTTGTTTCTGTTTTTAAGAGAATAGGTTATGATAAAATAATAAGTTACTTCATAGAAAATATGTTCAAGGAGCTCCAGACACTGGCTATGATTAAGTGCATTCTTCACCACATTGTACACTGACATCAAAGAGCTTTCTAAGTAGGCAGATATCATCAACAATGAATGGTGATCTTGTAAGAGGTCTGTTTTCCACATGGAAACCATGTGCTGATATTCAAGAGATGACATATTGCTTAATTTGCATGTCAGTATGCATATGTTCAAGAAAGGTGTGGTTTTTTAGATTAAAAAAAGCTATTTAAAACAGATGACTTGGGTAAAAAAAAAGGGTAAGGCTAAAGATACATATATTTACACATCTCTATATAGATAATATAACAGTAGGGATTCTGTAATATGTAGCGACTGAATTGAACATCTGCAGTAATGGTTGTGATGGTTCTCAAAAATGTTGAGCATTGGCCTACCATGTTTCTCACTGTTGCCAACTGTAAATTGGGTTTAATTGGAAAAGATACGGAGGAATCCAGAGTGTCTTTTGAAATTTTTGATTTGTGCTTTACAATGCAGAAAAGAACCTTTTAAAACTGGACTTGCAATGTGGTGTGATGCATTTGTTTTACCTACATAATGAAAAGAAATGGTGAAGATGATCTAAGACAACAAACCAAAGGAGTCCCTAAGTTGTTCAGAGCATTTACATGCATTGTGTTCTCACTCTCTCTTGAAAAATGAGATCACTGTCTATAGAGAGTGATTGTAAACAGAAGGCAGCTACAGTTGGTTTAATTCTTTCCACAAGTGAAGATCATCTACAATGATCTTTCCTGTGGATGTAAAAATCTGCCTCCCTTGTGTTTGGGAGCATTGCAGTGTTAATGGCTGAACTTGTTTCAGAATGTGCTGAGAGAGCTGGAGAGGAGGAAGGCTGATCTGAAGAGCATCACAGAAAGTTGCACCGCACTCCAGTCCCTGGTGGAAGGGAGTGAGACTGTCCTGGAGGAGAAGCTGTGTGTCCTTAATGCTGGCTGGAGCAGAGTTCGAACCTGGACCGAGGACTGGTGTGACACCTTGTTGGTAAGTTGCGTGCGTGAGAAATATTCAGTGTAGCTCTGCTTCCACCCCTTTCAAGAAGTTGGAGTTTTCACTTGTCTCACTTTACTGTAAAGTGAAGCTTCCATGATGCCTCATGGACTTAAAAGAACGTGGAATGGATATTTCTTTATGCTGTAGATGGAGAGGTAAGTCATGAGGTGGTATACAATGAGCAAGATGGAAAACTGGGCTGCTGCATGTGCTGCTCTTTCTTCAGCCTGAATATTCAGCCTCTGTGCCAGCTCCAACATGAGCAGAGTGGGTTTGTGTTGATAGATTTCCTTGAGACCCAGATGATGGCTATTTCATGGACAATGGATAACTTTGTAGCAGTGTTCAGCAAAGGACTTGACTGTGTCAGCCTATTGCTCTTTTGGATAGACTGTAACTACAGTGTTTGAGTATGGCAGCAGCATCTGTTTGGCTGATTAAATGATAGCCCAAACATATTATACAGCTAAAGCTGCTAATTAAGCTAAATGGACATGAAACAGTCTACAACTGATACTAGTATCAGACTGATGCTGATATATATAAATATATAAATATTTTGGCATTGTTTAGCTAGTTATGACAATCAACCCATGTCAGGGACTTCTGGAGGTAGAAGTTGGGGAAATTTTAGTGTATACGTGGATGGTGAGCCCTGTGCCTCCTGTCCAGTGCCTGTTGCAGTGACAGTGTTAATTTTGTAATCCAATTCTACTCCGTGTTAGGAGTAGTCACGTAGTTTATGTGTAAATGCTGTAAGGATGATCCATACCTAAAAACTTCTAGATTCTGTTAATATCTGGTGACAAGTATTGTCTATGCTTTCTCTATCAACATCAAGAAACTTACAGCTCCATGTCACATGAACAATTTATCCTTACAAAGCACAGTCGTAGGCCTTCTGTCTTTTCTCTCCTCCCTTTGTTTTATTATTCTAAAAGAGCAAATCTGTCTACCTTTTTGTTTTGGGGAAAGGCTTAAACAGATTTTTACTTCTCTGAATCTGATACACAAAATAATGTTACATCTGTCTCGGGCGCCTAATGTTACAATTTCTGATTGCATGTGAAAGCAGACCTAATTAACACGCCTACAATTTTGTGACTTTTCTTAAGAGGAAAAAATATTTTAATGTAATCAGTAAAATATCAAAATTTGGTTGCTATAATTTGTAAGTTTGGCATAATCCCTTTCCAATTAAAAAAATCTCAACAACCACACATAGTGCATACTGTTGTACCTGTTAGTGCTGATAGAAAAAATTGTGGAGTTTTTGGTTGACTGAGATATTATGAGCTGGCTTTAATGTTGTAATACATTGTCTATCTTTAGTTGTACCAACTGCCTCAGCTACTTCTATTTACCTTTCTGTGAATTAGAAATGATATTATCAAAGTCTAGAATGAAAATTGAACTTTTGTAGATACTGTTGAAGATGAAAGATACAATCTAATTTTCAATATTTCATTCCAAAGTGTGTCCATAGCACTATTTTACTGATCTCCTTTCTACTCATAAGATTTTGGCAGGGTTGATTTATTTGATGGGTTTTTTTTTAGTTTATGAGGGGGATTTTGATGTGCAGGATTCTTTTTGTGATTTTTTTTTTTAATGTTGGGATTTTTTTGGTTGGATTTTTAGAAGTTTCTCATAGTCATACATCTTTTCATCTCTTTCCAGAATCATCAGGGCCAGCTGGAAATTTTTGACGAAAATGTTGCCCACATAAGTACTTGGTTGTATCAGGCTGAAGCCTTGCTGGATGAAATTGAGAAAAAGTCAGCTAGCCAAAAGGAGGAAACTGTCAAGGTAGGAATTGTTGTGTCATCTGTCAAAATATTACCAGTCATCTCATGGTTTCTGAATGATGTCAAATTTGCATCCTGTTTATTTTTAGATGATTTTTCTCTCCTTGCCTAGGAGATAACCATTTTTGTTTTCTGTCGCTGCTTAGCGTTTAACATCTGAATTAGATGATGTCAGTCTCCGAGTGGATAACGTACGTGACCAGGCTGTCATCTTAATGAATGGCCGGGGTGTGTCCTGCCGGGAACTTGTTGAACCCAAACTGGCAGAACTCAACCGTAATTTTGAGAAGGTCTCTCAGCACATCAAAAGTGCCAAGGTGAGGATGAGTGAGCCCCAGAGCTTGCTTGGGAGGTCTGTGCCAAGAAGATGGCAACTGACTGTGGTGGAAAAATCACTGTCACTATGTGTCACTATGTGTGTTTATTAGAACAGCACTTTGCTGCTTATCAGTTCTTTAAGTGTAGGTATTTATATGTGAAAAATAGACTGATTTTTAGACCAGCTGCTTTTTTTACGTGAATAGCGGGTGGTGACTTGTGTTTCATGAAAATTTACAAACAACTGTTCAGAAAATTGTATATATTGCCGTACATATTTGTGAGTACAAAACAATACCATAAGCTAATGTGACTGGAGATCTTTAATTTATTTTGAGAACAAAAACTCCGATTGAAGTTAGAAACTTGGAAATAAATACCAAGTGTGTTCAAGCTATCTCTCAGATCAAATAACTCTTACAATTCTCATTTATACTGATATTTTATGGTCCTGCAAACTGATATACCTGTTCATAGGGGATTGTGTGGGGCAGATGAGACTTTCAGCTTGATCAACATTTTATTTTGCTTGGCAGATGCTTGTTGGACAAGAACGACTTCCTGTCATGTCAGAGCCCCGTGAAGCTAGAGCGGCTTTTCTAGATCTGGACAAATTTGAGAGTGACATACAGAATATGTTAAAAGTTGTGGAAAAGCATCTGGAGTTGAGTGGGGAAGATGAAAAGGTTTGTGAGCAATGGAACAAATATTGAATGAATAACTTTTTATTTTGTCCCTAGGTTGCATTGCTCTAGACTTTGAGGGAGAATTCTAAGAAAATGTCTTTAGGTTAAGTTAAGAAAAGGAAGGGAACTGCTAGGTTGTTGGATACCCGGCACAATTTTCCAATACTTTTCCCATAGCTGTTGCCTCCTGGCTGTTGTGCTGAGAGTAACTAATCATACTTGAGTTGGTATTTTTGTCACGATTTTATATAATACAGGTAGTGAACTCTGACTATTGTTTATCTATCTTCTATCTCCTACTCAAAGTAGCTCTTTGTTAGGAATTCTTTCCTGTATTTGAATGATGTTTGGATAAGGTTCAAACTTAAACTGGTATGATAAAATGAATCACAGTGTATAGGCCAGGTCAGAGGATGCTTGTGAGGTAAGGTGCAAGTAAGTCTTGTAATGTGGCTTTATGTTGGAAGTCCAAATAAAGGCTTTGAACAAAATTTATCTTCTAGATTCTTATCTAGACTGTGCTATTCACCCATATAAAACTGCCATAGTTTTGTTCTCTTGTCCACTATAGCCTTGTTGCCTACTAAATCGGGTAAATTCCTGTCAGGTCACTCTGCCTTCCTTTTAAGTAGCTCAAATACTATAAACTGAGCCAGAAAGCTGGATATGAGTCTATGGAAAATGCCACGTATATTACAGAATGCACATTTAAAAAGATTTCTGTAGAAGGGCCAATTGTTCTAGAACATAACCTTCCCTTTATAATGTTTCTATATTTATTGAATCTTTGGTTTTGTGCTGTTGTGCTTTGAGCTTGCTTGTTATTGTCAAGGAATGTCTAAAAGAGAAATGGCACTAAAGTCATAATACCCTATTGATGTGACTGCATACTGCTGGCTCATTAAATTTCATTCAGCACATCTCTTTATAAAGTTTATGGAATGAGCAAGTTAGATTTCAGGAGAATCTCTGCTTGAATTTGTTTGGTTCCCATTTGGATAATAAAACAAAAGCTTGGTACAATTGCTGTTAATATCTGAGCAGCTAATGTTTCTAAAATTAATTTGTGTAGATAATAGAGATTTGTGTAATTTTAGCTGGATCAAGAAAGAGCTCAGATTGAAGAAGTTTTACAGAGAGGAGGGGAGTTGCTCCAGCAGCCTATGGAGGACCATAGGAGAGAAAAGATCCGCCTACAGCTGTTGCTTCTGCAGAAAAAGTACAACAGTGTGCAGGTACAGTTATGATAGTTACTACAGCTCATTTATCAATTTTCCCTTTGGTACCCCACTTACAACCTGTAATTCCTATTTTATAACTTGTGACTCTTTCAGCATACTGTGATTCTCTGGGAGAGAGTTAAATGTATATGTACACAATCTGACTCTCTGGATCTTTGCAATTCCAAAATATGAATTTTCCCATTTCTAGGTTTTGGGGGAATGGTTTTGATTTTTAAAGTCCTTTTCACAGCTTCACAAAGGGCCACCCTGTGTATTTACCCAGATAGGTGCTTCAAGTTGGGCATTTGCTTCACGTGTCTTTGCTGGCCCTTGAACTGAGGTTTATTTATCTCCCACCCTCAGGCTGTGTGAAGAGTGGCTATGTATACACATGTACACAAACATAGTGACCTCTCAGCTCTTTCTGAGATTGAGCTGCCTCCAAATTCCTCTTCTTTCCTATAGAGGATATTAGCAGTAACTGCAGACTGCAGCATGTTGTGGTGCTTGCATACACATGCTGTGCTAAAAATGGTTTTGTCTAGAACAAAGAGGCTCCTTTTAGCTCACTTGTTTGAATCATGCTAGCATTGGCAAGCTGAGGTGTAGTATAAAGCTGCAGGGCAAGACCTTCAGGCTGACTCTGATTACATGTCTATGCAGATAAAGAGAATGTAGCTATTACAAAAATAAATTAGGACTATTGCATATTTTGGAATTTGCTCCTTCAAATGAATCCCTCAAGTATTTTTGTTTTCAAGTAAGTAAGAGCTACTCTGTTTACTACTTCCCTCTTTTTACACCATATTTTCCTAACACACTGGATTGTAGGAGTGCAGGTCATTTCAAAGGAGGCAGGTGGTGGAACTCTCTCCAGTGTTTTCCCAGTATAAGAAGGAACATGATAGTCTAATGAAGTGGCTGAATGAGGCTGAGGAGCATCTGTCAGGGCTGCAAGGTGTGGAGGATGAACAGAAACTGCAGGTAAATGAGGCTTCTGTTTCTTAGAGCAAACAGTTAATGGTGTGTATGAATTTTGGAGATTCATACACTAGAGTTTAGTCTAGTGTTCTTCTTTGGACACCTCTGTGGAAAGAACTGTTTCAAAATGATGGCATTCGTGTTTTGTTAGGAAATTATCAGCATGTGGTATTTTCGGATTTCTACATAGTCATCATAGGTCTGAAAGATCTCGTCCTTTAGGGCCAAATCTTAGACCGTGATCTGGGCAGTGGCCCTGATTCAGGACAGTTTGTCTTGCCAGTCTCCATCCATGAGGATTACACTTAACTCTTTTTAAAAACTTTTAACTCAAACAGCCTGATTTAATATCAGTTTGGTGCAGGTATGATAAAAGCCTTGTTTGAGGCTTTCATCCAGTGTCTCTGCATCCTGTGATCAGCGTGTTGTAACTCCTCTGCTGTCTTTTCCTGCCTCTATCCCTTAGAGAGGAATAACTGCCCTCATATAATGCATATTACTGTACACAATGAATATTAATAAAACAGACAACGGTTGAAGTATTTCTGATAATGTGTGTGTGGGTCTTGACAAACAGTTTTGCAACTGATGTCAGGGTCTGATAAAACTTACTGCCCAGAAAGTTGTAGGTCTTAATTGTTGAGGATACAGATATTTTTTAAAATGCTTTTGTTGTGGCTTTGTGAATATTTTTTTGTTAATTTTAAAAAAATCTCTTATTTCTCCTCTCCATCCTTAAAAACACTTAGTGTTTTTGTGGTAATTACATTAATATTTTAGGCAATAACTGTAATTATTTCTTGTGATTTCTTGAACAAGCTCAAGTGCTAGGTAATCTGTCAAGGACTTTTCAATTTGTGCATATAAAACTTCATAATTAACATCTATCAATCTTTTTGACTGCTCTGTAACTTTTTAAATCCAGAACCAGTACCTTGGAGGCAGGGGTAACATGCTCTGGCTCCCTGTGAGGCTTGCACAACACAATCATAATGTGGTCCTCTTTGTTCACAGCTAGTGCTGTGTGGCTTCAGCTGCCTGTGATAGCTGGTCTGCTGTCCTTTGCCACACAGGCCATTCAGTATCAACTTCTACATTTGCTGCTCTTTAGAAAGACAGTTTCACATGATAAGACTCCCATGCAGAGCTGGGCAGCAGAGAGGGCCCTGTGTCTGTAGAACAGTCTGACATCTGACTGCTCTGTTGGGTCTCCAGCAGTCTCTTCTGCTGACATAAGCTCCTTGGGACCTGGCTGATGCTGTGGAAGTTTTTTTAAGGGAATGGGGATTTATGTGTATTTAAAGTAAAACAACATTATTCAGTTTTTCTTTTTGACCATCTGTTGCTTTGAATGAATCAATTACTGGACAGAAATGGAAAAATGGTGCACCTGCATGGCTCTTTACCAGTGGGGGCAGTCCAGTCATGCCTCAGGCTGGTCCTCCTTGTCACTGTTGGTCTCATTGCAGCTTCACTGATCCTCTCTAAGGAAGGTATTTTGTTTCCTGTAAAGCCCTTTTCTTAAAGGGGTACACTGCAACTAATCCCTGATAGTGCTAGATCCATTCCTGGATTAATGAATCTGGTTGCTGAATGCAGAATGTCATGTCAATATGGATTACCCTAGCAATCACAATGGACTGTTGATGGAGAAACAGAATCCTGACAGCTGAGGTCAGCTAGACTGTCAGAAAGGGACCACAGCAGCTTTCATTACTGGTATGAAACTTGGAAATCCAAACTGCTGCTTTTTCTTCATGTGCCTGTTCCTCTGGATTTCTGATATTTGGGTGCTAAGGCACCTTGTCTCAAGTGGCCTTATTTTACTTTTATGGCTTATTCTTTCACTGGCTCTACTAATCAGTCTTGAACACCAAAAATGGTGTGAGGCCATAATGTTGCTAAAGGGAGAAATAGTCTTCCCGAATATCATTTTAGATAATCACTGTTGCTCCAGAATTTTCTTGGAGCCACCAGACTTGAAAATTGCAGTTCTTGTTGCTCATCGCAGTTCAGGACTGAGAAGCACTAAATGAATTCCTGACCTGCTGGTGTGCAGGTGGCTTAAGCCTTTTCTTGATGTAAGGAATCTGTAGAGAGTGGAGAAAGAGAAACTGCAGTTTGATGTGAAAAAAACAGGGAGGAAAAGGAAGATGTCAACTGCTGAGCTGGGGAGTAGACTTCAATTGAGCTTTTATGTAATACATTATTTATGCTTTTGTAAGTAAGTGTGGAGAAGAGGACTTACTTATGGTGCTTGAAGGTCATATCTATATATTGATTTGCTGGAAGTAGCTGGATCATAAATATTCCTCATCATTTATGCTTCTAGGGATTATGGAATTAAAATATCTCTGAAATATTGGTAACCCTTCTACATAGTAAGTACTTTTGAGTAAGCCTTGTTTTGCCACAAATCCATTAGCAAGAAAAGCCTGCACTGGAAGTTTGCATCTCCTAGAGGTCCTTCTTTTCTAACAGTGTTTTAGTATTTATTTAAACTGGACAATTTTGTTGTTCAAAATGAGGGAAAGGAAAAAATTAAACCTTAAATTGCAGAGGTAATCAGTTGCCTAAATTCCTGAGAGATTTTTCCAGGTTTTAGAAATTTGTTTTGAAGTGAAAATAGTAATTTTGCAGATGGTAAGTGAATATGCAGTTGCAGGCACAGTGCATTTTTTCCTGTAAATGGAAGCAGACATTATCTTGAAGGCTCTAGAAGTATTATTTCTGTAATAAAGTAAACTTACTTGTTTTTCTAGCATGATTTTTATAGGAAAGGTTCTGGATTACTTAAATATGAATAACTGTTTGCTGGTTGCATTAATTAAATGGACACAAGCTTTGGGAAATGTTTTATTAGAAAACTGGCTCTGAAATAGCTTGAGATTTAAAAACTGGCTTATATAGTTAAACATCCAAGGAGATAAATTATTTAATTTTATGTCAATGTCTAGGGCAGTATTTTCTAAAATCCACTTGGAAGCAAGTCAGGAAATCTTCCTAAGTTGAATCATTGGTAGATTTTGTTTCAAAATATATTTAAGGGTAAAAGGGGAGAGGGGAAAAAATCTGAAACCGAATTCTGAATTGCAGGTTAAATGGTATGCTAAATATAGGAGTAAATAAATTTTCATTTGACATCCAAATTAAAAGCATTGTTACCAATTCTTATTGAGTGGCCTTATTTATAGAATGTTCAGTAATAACTGAATATTCTCTTTATTCCCCCAATTGTTTGTTTTTGCTAGTATTTAAAGAGAGAGCAAATTTATTGAGCATGCTCTAATCAACACTGAAATTAAAGTAAAAAAGGACTATTAAGTCATGCAGTCAGATTTCCTCTTAAATAACTTTAGACTGACTCTTTATTTGTGCACACTTAAGAAAAATTGTGGGAAGACTGAAGCACTGCTTCTATAAAGACAGACTGAGAGAGGTCTTTTAACCTGGAGAAGAGAAAGCTCTGGGAAGGTTCTTATAGCAGCCTCCCTCTACCTACAGGAAAGCTGGAGGGGACTTTTCACAATGGCATGGAGGAATAAAACAGGGGACAATGGCTTTAATCTGTAAGAGGGTAGGTTTAGATTAGACGTTAGGGAGGAATTCTTCACTGTGAGGGTGGTGATGCACTGGAACAGGTTGCCCAGAGAAGCTGTCCATTCCATATCCCTGGAAGTGTTCTAGTCCAGGTTTGATGGGGCTTTGTGCAACCTGATGTGTAGTGGAAGTTGTTCCTGCCCATGGCAGGGGGGTTGGAATGAAATGATCTTTATGGTCCCTTTCCAACTTAAACCATTCTGATTCTGTGAAAAGAATTTGCTTACCTGAGATTTTCTTTCCCTTAATTACAAAAAATAATAATAAAAAAAAGCCATCAAAAAACCAAAAAACAGAGCCAAGCAACCCAAAACGTCTTCTGTGATAATTAGGTATTTGTCAGGTAACTGTGAGAGTTACATGAAAATCCTATTTTTTTAGCATAATTTGCTGCATTGTAGAAGCTTCTAGTCTGTAACATAAGGTGTAGAGAACAGCTGAACAATTAAAACTCTGCTGTACTAAAGCACTAATGTGTTTATAGCACTTACATATGTTCACCTTTAAGAATGAGAGTTGAGAGAGCATGTAGCATCTCAGTGATGGGAGGCAGCTGGAGCAGATTAGCAAGGAGGTATACTCTGGAGGAGCAGCATCAGCAGGAATTCACTGCTTAGCAGCAGGGAGTAACCTGGCCCAGGGTGATGTTACTGGGAAGGCAGAAAGTTTCAAAACATGTCAGTGCACAGGTACAGAACAGGTTTGCGGTGTTCCAATATGTGCTGTTTTAAATCTTGTGCAATTTTTTTTCTAATGAGAGACAAAGCAGTATGTGGGAAGTAGAAACATAGTAAAGCCCAGTGACCTATTCATGTGGGTGAAGTCTTGATTCTGAAGTCTTGAAGTCTTGTCACCTGTGTGAGAATGGGACTTTTGGAAGGACTGGGAGTTAGAGGGAACGCATGATGAAGATGTTGCAGATGGCTGTGCTGTAGAAGGCATCCTGGTGTTTCTTCTTTCCTTGACTTGTTTCATTTTGTTAGGGAAAATAATACTGTAAAAGTTGCACTGACTGTCTGATTTAGGAATAAGGGCCCTTTCCTTCCACAGGACAACCATACACAGGGCACAGTGGCGTGTCTTAGACAAGCGGTACCCTTCCCATGGCTTGGAGTTTTAATCAAGAATAATACAGAGTCATTTTGAGGCATGACATCTACTGTTTTCTAACTTTTAAAATAAATAAACTGTCCTGTGCAGGACTTGCAGCTTTCTGAATTTATGTAATCTTGCTTAAAAGGCCTTTGTTTTCTCTTCTAATGTAGAAAAGTAATTATTCTGAATATAGTTTATTGATTTAGGGTCTTTTCTTAAACTTGATTCTTGTTTGAAATATAAAATGGTTTTTCATGTTTTTAGGCAATCCCTGTCCAGCAAAGGTTAAAAGGCCAATTTGCTGCAGGAATTAGGACCTTTCCATTCTCAGCTGAGTACTTGGTTGAAATCAACAAAGTTCTGCTGGCCATGGCTGATGTTGAGCTGCTGCTGAATGCACGAGAGCTGAATACTGGCATCTATGAGGATTTTTCTGCTCAGGAAGATGCACTGAAGGTACTGCATGCCTAAGCATTACATTCAGAGTGGAGTTAGAAGAAAGACCAGCACCTTTATGACTGTATTGCTATATTTATGGTTTGCTTGGTATATACAGGATCAAGATGCACTGAAAAATAAAAAATGACTGTTCTGATGTTCTAACTTTTTTGCTATCATAATCTAGATACAAAATGTAGCAGCATGGGAGGTTGAGGGAGTAAGGTTTAATTTGTTGTAGACACTTGTATTTTTCATCATAGTCCTCATAACACTTAGAGAAATGCTAAAGCCAATCTCCTTACATTCCTGCTTGATAGCCTTAATACAGGTGCTGTTCTTAGCTCATGTGAAAATAATTGCTCAGAGGAACAAGAGAAATGGTGATTCTTGACTTTCTATGAAGCTGTGTATGAGGCCACAAGATGTTGGTACCTGCTCTGATGAGCAAAACAGCAATATTCTTTCAGTTTTACGCTCCCCCTTCTTAGTGTCAGCCAGTGGATTTATTTGTGTGATTAATAGTGAGGTAATAATTAGGACCTGGCCTTTTTCAAAAGGAGATGAAGAAATTATGTTTGAAAATACTGAAACCTGCTATCAAATATGTCAAGCCTGAGCTCTGGTTAATTCTTAGCATATAAAAGAGTGTGAAACAAATTCCCTCAGAAAACATCCATTGGAGTTAGGAATTAGATATGGTATGGTGTAATGTAGGTGTACCTCTCTGGACTGGGAATCATAGCAGGGTCCATGTGTCGTATCTGAGGTGTAGTCAGGCTTTGCTAGATTAGCAAGAGCTAGATTAGCTGTTTCTGCAGCTGCTATATAGGTCCTTTAAAAGCTTTTCAGAATTCCAGTCTACTTTCCTGACATGCTTTTCTTTCTACTGTGTACATGCTTCCATTTCTCATCTTTCTTTTTTTTTTAACATATTTTATAAAAGCAAATATAGGAATGTTGCCAGCCTTTGACAAAGGGGACAGCTTTTGTTTTGTTGATGAAATTCTCTTATCCCTGCTTATGCTGCTTCTGTGCTGCCTTGAGTGCAGTTAAGAGTGTTTATGTTAAGATGGGTTTAAAGTACTTCATTTTGGGGCAGGTGTCTCATCTGATTTTGAAGTTTTGGTATAGTCTGTTTTCAGAAATAGCAAATAGCAGAGCATAGAATTTTTAGAGGCATTACTGCTTTAAATTCAAAAAGATAAGTAAATTCCACTGTCTGCATGAACTGTTTGTCTTCCGAATACCAACGCAGTCTTACAACAGTATCTGGTTTAAAGGAATTTTCACATCATAGTTCAATGGTATTTGAAATTGATTCCTTTAACTTTGTCATTTAAATCTAAAACCTTTATGCAGCCTTATGCTTTTGCAGTTCTGTGCATATGGGAGGTTACATGAGGCTTGGCAAAGTTGTATTTTGTGGTACTTTTTTTTTACACAGGGAAATAGCATTTACAGCATCTTCATGACATGGGCAGATTTGTTTAATAATGAAGATACTGTTGTATTGAGAAGTATGGTGTGCACCTTTACCTTAGGAACAAATTGGATACATATGTAATATTTCATCCTTTTCATAAAAATCCTGAAAAGGACACAGGCTTAAAGGGTGTGATGAACTATTCAGTTCAGTTGCTAAAACTGATTTAAACTGTAAACTGCTGATACTGGTGGTCGTGGTCTTATTGCAGATGCTGATTTTTGGAAAAGAATTTTGAAAATATTATTTTTTGGTATTTTTCTTTTATTTCCTGTTGATGTTGACTTTACTAATGGCTTGTGCTGTCACTGTGCTTGCAGAGTATAAAAGATATTTTGGATAAACTTGGGGATAAAATTGCAGTAATACATGAAAAGCAGCCTGATATTATATTGGAAGCATCTGGACCTGAAGCAATACAAATAGGAGATGCACTAACCCAGCTGAATGCAGAATGGGACAGAATTAATAGAATGTACAATGATCGTAAGTGGTAAGTAAAGTGTGGTTGATCTCTGTGGCTGTGTGGTAAATACTTTATGTACATGTACCATTAATGACTGAAAATTATTCTATGAAATTTAAAGTTAAATGCAAAGGCTTATACTGTAGGTAATTTGGTTTTACAGTATTTCCTTTTTACTGATGATGTAAGGGAATGGATGCAGAAGTTTTGTAGAGCATGACATATGCATAACCATGTTTACTTGCTTTGCAGCACCAGAAATCTGATATCAAACACATGTGGTACTATATTTTGAGGAGATGTTTTTAGCAAGTGTATGTATTACATAAGTAGATGTTTCCAGCTCTTTCTCAGAGCACTGATACATGTGTAGGATATAAAAATCATCAGTCTCTATCTAAATAGAGACTTTCAGAAATTCTGGGCCCTTGGATCAGTGAACGATTGAGATTTCTAATAACTCAGCAGGCCATGTTGTTTCACTGTGGGTTCTTTAATTAGAAAAGAGTGGTGCCAGCTGTGTACAACTATCTGTGCTCTTGCTGGGTGCTTGTGGTCACCTGCTGTACTTTGAGACAACAGCTCCAGAATCTGGTGCCCATCCATATTTATATGCCTGTAACTATTGTCCTCACAGGTACTGTAGGCACTAAGCTATAGTTATGCCTTTTTTTCTACTTGTAACTTACTTGAAAAGCTTTAACTAATGTTAACATTTTGTAATTATGAGTACAGTTTAATTTGCTACTCAAATTTGCTTTGATTAAGTGGCCAGGGCTAACCACAAACCTAGTCTTCTTATTGAAAAGGTAAGTGTATCAAAGAATAAGTTCAATGTTTATGGATAAGTGGCAAAATGCAACAGACTGCCTCTTTTGTCACTTTGCTGATACACATTAATCTTGAACTTCATGAAGTTTGCAAAGCTCTGCATATTAATGAGAATAATATAGGACTTCATTTTCATTCAAAAAGGGACTACTGGACTACTAATTTAGATCAATGATATGTAGCTTCTTGAATATATAAGGTGCTACAATTTTAATAGAAGCATGCTCTTTGATCAATGAAGACATTATTAATTGCAATATTAAAATGTTATTAGTATTTTTAATCCCTTTCTGTTACAAAGAAGAATTCTTTGCCAAGTTTAACCTTGCTTTTCCTAGTGTTGCACTAAGTACAAGTTGGACGACTATCTCCTTAATCATCTTTGGCTTTTTTCTATTTCTGGAGTGGGTGGAGATTTTGACAAAATTAGAAGAAGCAGCATCTGAAGCCTTTGGCAAAAGATTGACTTAGTTTTCAGGGGTAGTAAAGATTTTGTGATTGAATGCCAGCTAAGTAGTTAAACCTTTGGTAAATGCTCTGATGAAGCCAAGCACAAGTTGAATTAAACTTTACTTAGCAAACCTAAGTAGTCAACTAAATCCAGCCAATTACAGTTGGAGTTGAAGAGTAAAATGTGTGTGTGTTGTATGTATATGTGGTCTTAATGCTTTGAACGGTTTGTAACAGTGCAGGTTTGCTGGGTCTGCTCTTTTTACTGTGGGTTTTCTCTGAGTGCTGAAAGTGTTGATGACTTGGGAATGAGATGTGGATTGGAAACAGTGGATTCCTGCAGAGAAGGCAAATGATAGCCAAGTTTTGGTGCAATAGTCACAGGAATTTGGTACTTTTAGCTTTCAGATGAGGCAGTCTGTAGGGAAAAAGCAGCACATGCATCTGACTCAAAACTGAAGTGAAACTTTGCTTGTTGCTCAAAATACTGATGGAGCTGTAATCTCTAAAGAGAAATAGCACAAGTGAAAACTTTATCTCAATGTTCTCCGAAGTTTTAAAATTTTGTATTCCAAAAAAGTCATGTGCTCAAAACTCCCTCAAAAACTTTAATTTTTAAGGAAGCCTATAAAATCTTTTAATCTATTTTAAGTGCTTAGAGTGTACCTTCTCATTAAATGTGGAATGAGTTACTGTCATGAGACAGTATGCTTAGACTGAAATGTTAGACATTGGGATTTGGGGTCAGTGTACAGGTTGGTCTAAGGTATTAAATCAAGGTATGTGCTGAAACTGAAATGGTAAAACTAAAAGTTAAGGTTAGAAAAATTGGAGATTTTTAAGACTTCTTTACTGGAATTGGCTAATAATAATAATAACAACAAATAAGCTCTGTATATGTCAAGGAATACAGATCTTTTGTAAAATGAGATTTAATTTTGATTAAATTAATCTCACTAAGAACTGTGGGGTTGTTGACTTTAATTAGTGAAAAAATAGTTACAATGGTAGCTCTTTAAAATTTGGTTTTAGATATCTTTGTTACGCTGCTAATTTCAGATTGCTTCTATATATATGCAATAACCATTTACCCTTTAGTAACAGTCTTTACTGTTGCAATTATTTGTAGTCGTTTGCAATAATGGGCTACAAATGACAGTTCCTCAGTCAAAATAGAGGGTCCTCTGATTACCAGTAGTCTTGGCCTCTTAGGTCTTTAAAAATTACTGGTTTTATTAGTTTGGAATAATTAACAATCAACAAATAGAAAGCAAGCCACTCTATTCCTTTCTGACATGTTTTTCTCATGCTCTCACTTTGTTAGCTTGTTAACATAACAGAACTCTCATTTTATTAAAAAACAACTTTCTGACTGTGGTTATTCTGCCTGTTCCATGCTAGAATATGTTGCCATTCAAGTTAAGCAACACATTAATTTGAGGCTGCAAAGATGATGATAATGAAATATCTGGCAAATTATTGTGTGATTCAATTCTGTAAGACCTATTTATGTGTGCTCACTGGTAATACTATATTATCAAATAAATAATCTATATAATCAAAATCACCTTCACTTAATAAATTCTGGACATCAGCACCCCATTTTCTCCTTATGAAGGAGAAAAGAAATCTGAGGAATTAATCATATTCCATATCTCACGCTGTCTGATAGCTGAATTGTTTCACGATAAAGGAGGAAAGAGTTCTGCAGACCAGTTTGATGTAGTAATCAATCTTTATTTTTTAAGTGACAGAAACAAGTTTGCTTAGGACTGCCCTCTCTTCCTTCAGCTGGAAGTTAATGACAGTCTGTGCTGTTGGCTTTCACCAGCTGCTACTGTGCCAGGACGCCTTCAGTACTAGGACTTGATTAACCAGGCTGTGTGTTAGTCTTTCTGTTCTGCAAGGCAAATTTCTACACTCTGGAGTGGGGTTCCTAGCCTCCTAACTGAAACTTTGGGTAATTTTTCCCTCCTTTGTTTTCCCACAGTAGCTTTGACAGAGCGATTGAGGCGTGGCGGCAGTTCCACTGCGATCTCAATGATCTCTCCCACTGGATAGCGGAGGCTGAGGTGCTGCTGGCCGATGCCCGTGGGCCAGATGGCAGCCTGGAGCTGCAGGCAGCTGGGCTGCATCAGCAGGTACGTGGGATTCGGGCAGAAAGTGAGCAAGCTGGTAAAAGCCTAGATTTTAATCTAAAATTGTAGTTTTATAGATAGACATATGGATTTGCAGAGAGGCTGTGCAATTACACTTTGAAATGCAGTAACTCTTAACGTTTCTATTTTGGCTGCAGTTTAAAATTCATTCTTGGGGAAGAGCTCAACTCCTGCTTATAGTGTGGGGTTTTATAATCACTTATGATATGGATTGGTTTGAGATAATTTGATAATTCAAATGTTGGCATAATTTGCTGGTTTATAAATTTTGTTGCAGCTTCAAAAATACATTAATCAGATAAATCCAGTATATAATTTCAATTACTTTTGACTCATAATTAAAAAAAAATATACCCAAATGAAAATAATTTATAACTTAACAAATTATTTATTTAAACAAATGTCTTTTGGCGATACTGCCTTGTATAAACAATCTGGAAAAAGAGAAGATTCCCGTTACAGAGATCGTTACATTTGATTTTTCTAAAAATTTTGTTCCTGGAATTTAGTTCCCTGATGTCTTTTTATTTTACTCCTTTTTAAGTAAGGAGAAGAAAGCATAACTTTCAGGATCAGATTTTTTTTGTTTTGAGAGTGTTAGTTATCCAAGTGTCAGTGTGTGTTGTGAAAGAAAAGTAAGTTCTGTCTAAGACACATCTTCTGTTTTATCCTTGTTCCTGCTTGAAGTTTTCTTCTAGGGCATTTCACATCTCTTTCTTGAATCATCGTATTCCTAATCTAGTTGCTAAGAAATTTTTGCTAACAGTATAAGATTTTAGTAGTTGTTAGGGCTTTTGAAAATTTTAATCCTGACATCTTCTGACTTTCTTTAGCTTCATGTATTTTCTGTGGTGTCTGGGACCATGGCAGCACTGCCATAATTATCCCAGCTAAAATACTCTGAAGGTAAAGAAATATTTGGGGTATAGATTATGAAAAGACCTGGTTCAAGTCAAACCATCTGTTAGAACCACTAGGAAGTGCTGTAACATTAGGAGAAAAGGAATCAAATATGAGTGTAGATTTTAGCACTGGTGGCTTAAATGGATTCTTGTGATTCTTTGTAATATTCATACACTATTCTGTATCCCTGTTTTCTTATGACACATAGAAAATTGAATTAGATTCAATAACAGTACATTAATAACTTTATCAATGGCCTCCATTTCTAAGTTAAGGTGGTTGTAAGTGCGTCTTTTAGTAAAATAATATGCACACAAGATTCATCCTGCATATCATGAGCCATATCAAAGACACTTCAGGCCAGTAATGCAATTCTGTGTGGCTTTATGTTTCTAACAGGAACTTGAAGAGGGAGTCAGCAGCCATCAGACCAGTGTTTCAGCTTTGAACAGAACTGGGGAAGGAATCATACAGAAACTGTCTGCTACAGATGGAAGCTTCCTGCAGGAGAAACTGGCAGGGTTGAATAGACGCTGGAAAGCAATCACAACAGAGGTCATGGATAGACAACAGAGGTAATAAGTTCATCAAAAATTTGAATGTCTGACCAGATGCAATACGGAGAACTTCATTTAGTACATTCTGGGAGAGAGAGTGCATTCTATTGCATGCTGTCATTAATCTGAATTTTCCTAATGTTCAGAGCCCTGTTTTGAACTGTCTTCTAAAAAAAATTTCTCATAAATTAACCTGCAATTGACTGCTTAGTAAGTCTTTGTTTAGAACAACTCACAAAATGACAAGCACAGAACTACTTTTCTTAGTTTCCCTCTGTTTTAAAAATAATTTACTTATAAAGCCAGACTTTTTAGAAAGAATTGCTCAGCTACTTTCTCTGGCTGAGCTGTAAGTACATTATAGTAAATTTTGTTTTATCATTGACAGAGATGCAGTAATTGAAACAACTTGTACTGTTCTTGAATTTCCACAATACTGTAAAGTAAGATCTTTATGTAATTATGTTTTTAAAATCTCCTACTACATTTAGAAATAAAACAGGACCTTACTTAATTATTAACTTGAAAAATTTCATTAAAGTTTTATGTAATTTAGTGGAAGTATTATCTATGTCCCTAAAACCTCCAGGAGAAAAATTCAGTGACCTTATAATGATTAGGCCTGAAAGTGCTGTCATTACCATCACTTATATTTAATGCTTTCTGCAGTCTTTTAAAAGTATTTTATGAATTTGGAACTAAAATTTGTCTGTTTTTAAGACAGTAGTATTTATTTGCATTTATTTTAATGACGACAGTAGAATATTTTGATGATAAAATGAAATCTTTAAAATGCTCCAAGCACGGGAAAAAAGTTCACTGTGGCATCAGAAGTAATAGAGGACTCATGTGCTGGATTCTTGTTTCACTTTTAAGGCTAAAAGGAGAGAACCAGCAGCTGATAGAGTGCAGAAAGAAGCTTGATGAGCTGCGCTGTTGGTTGGAAAATGTAGAAAATGCTCTGGACACAAGATTTACATTCAACCATGAAGAAAACTTGAAGGAATTACAGGCAAGACTCATTAGTGTGTATATATGTATGCATCTGTGTGTCTTGTGTTAAGCATCAGGACATGGCTTATGAGGAGGGGAGTTTTCACACTGTGAATAGCTGAAGGAATATTATGGTTGTGTGAGACAATTTTGTGAGATCACTTACAGAGGCAAGATGCACCTCAACATTGGTGGATTGAGTTGGTAACTGGTATGTAGCCAGAAGATGGTGTCTGTGTATGAGACATTGAGAACTAGACATACTACTGATAAAATGTAGTGAGTAGAATTTCACTGGAGATGATGTGTATGTGTCAACTTTATAATTGTTAAAACCTATAGAAAAAAAAGCTGATATCCTTAAAGGTAAGCAACATCGTTGTCCATTTACTGGGCAGTTGTAATAATCTCTTGTGTGTGTAAGATTTTTATCTGTTTTTTAAACTGTAAGGGTTTTGGACATTTTAAGTAAGTTGTGTGCATATGTATGTATTTTTCCTGTCTATTTTGTTTCTGGCTTTGACAACAAAACCTTTTTGGTTTGTAGAATGTGTGAAAGAAAATGTTTCTGAAATCCTAAAAGAACGAGAGGAGTAGTCAGTCCAATTAAACTGCTTGCTCATTTTTTAAAAATCAGTAATTTTAAAAAAGGCAACAAAAAACCTCAACAAAACCCTGACCAACCTCTTTTAGAACAAATCTAAGTGGGACATCTTGAACGTGTTTATAAGTGATGTAAAATAGTTTCAGTTGTGTTTGCCTAAACAAATTGACTCATGTCAGTTGAGTATTTCCTGCCTGTCATCAAAGTGTAATTTTTCTTGTCATCTACCTTAATATAAATGCTAGAAGTGAAAGGTATTAAATGTTTCAATAATTTCTAGATCAAGCATAGAAACCAAAATAGAAGCTTTTCTATTTATGTTCAGGGAAATGCCTAATATTGGAGTTAAAAGAAAGCTTTTCTTCTCCTTTAATTAAACAAGTTTAGAGTTTATTTCAGTCTAAAACTCTTCTGTCCATTTTAGGTCTTAAGTGAAGAGATGGAAGTTCTGGCTGACAAACTGGAATGGCTGAACAGAACTGAACCTCAAGTGCTATTGGATAAAAATATTGATCTTCAGGAAAAAAACAAACTTTCTGATTGCCTGCAGTCCCTCAATGTGAGGTGGAACAAGGTGTGCATTTCTTCAGCATTGGGTACCTGAGGTTGAAAATAGTGATATGCTTGGTTGTTTTCCTTTTCATGGAAAGTGGGATAGTTGTTTTTCTTTTCATGGATCTGTGACATGTGGCATGTACATAAAATGATTTGGAAACTGTACAGGCACTATCATGAAATGTACCCCAAACCACTTACATGTGAAACTACTGATGGACATTTTTCCATCAGATTGACTTTATTTGGTTAGCTTAGGTTTTTCTGTTGATTTTTTTTTTCTTTTGTATTGGCTTATTTTTGGATCAAAAGTATCAGCTAGATAAAAAATATTTTGTTTGAGTCAAACAGTAATGTATTAACTTGAAATTGAGAGAATAAATCCTTGCTGTGTAGGGAAGTTGAATGTTTGTAGCAGTTAAGAGGAAAAGAAACGAAGCTGTGGTAAAGTTTAGAAAATCTTGCCAAGCGTATCTGGGATTCTTCTTAAACATTACTGTAAATTAGAAACCTCATGTATTCAATCTCATTGGCAAAGCTGGTTGGAGTAAAGCAAGATTTTTTTCAAGCAAAGCCTGGAGATCCACATAAAAAAAAATTTTAGATTATTTTATGGATGACAAAGGTAAGAACATACTGAGGAAAGGGGCTTTTGATAGCTCAGGAAAAGAGGAAGATATGTTTTTACCAACTCAGCCATGAAAATAGGGATTCCCCCACTGCTTTGAACACTACATTTTCATCACTGCCTTTTAAAAACTTTTAAAAAGCCAATAGGCAAATTTGTTTTCACTGCAGTGGAGTTGTAACACTTTTTTTCAATTAGTTTCCTATTTCTCTACTTTTGTGTGTCTGACAACAAGTCATGCTTTGCATAATCTTTTCTTCAAAGTATATTCAAATAAGGAGTTATAGCTTTGGTGCTTAGACCATAAAAAACAGGTAAATGATCTGTCTACAACACTTTATTTATTTCTTTTCAATATTTAGGTGTGACACTGGGATGTATTGAAAACACTTTAGCACCACTTGAAGTTTTTATTGTTTTTTAAAGGATACCTTCCAGAAATAATTGAAATATATCTGTGGCATGGTGTAGAATATTTTGTCTTCCAATAAGAGATGATTTTTCTGCCATTAATACAGGTTGTGTTACTGTTTTTATTTCTCTCTGTTAGGTGTTCAGAGAAGTGCCTGACAAAATGAGAGAACTGGAGGCATTTGTTGGGCAGTCCCGTCTTGTTACAAAGACCAAGCCTCCTGGTGAGTGATTGGTCCTTCTGTTCTGCTTAATTATCTTGAGTGTAATCCTGTTTGCAGTCAAAAATAATTAAAAAAGGAAAAAAACTCTTATGAATTTAGACAAACATAAATAAGAAATGTTGAAGCATCATGCTGAAGTTGAGGCTGCCTTCTCATTACTGTGGGAGTGAGGGAATATTTGGGTAGGGAACAAGTCACTCTACTGTTCAGGACTTGGGAAGTCTTTTGGAGTTCCTCTAAGAGTTTTGAAATGGAGAAATTTTTATAGAGCTTAGGCCTCCTCATCAGGGCTAGGTGCATAGTGAAACCCAAAATAGCTGTGTTTATGACAGCCTGTTTCCTGTGTTTTATTTCCTGTGGGTTTGTGGTCACGCCTTTGACTAATTAAGATCCAGTAGAAGATTTCCATACAGCTAATTATTTGTAAAGTATCTCTTGCATGCAGATTTTTTGCAGCACTATAAATAAAGGCCATTCTGCTTCTTTCAACTCAGTTTGGGGGTCAAATGGGTCTGGGTCTCCCTTATCGCTAGATACTGACCTTTCTGAATCTCTTAGGGAAAGCTGTCTAAATAGATGTTCTTGTGTCAGACACCAACACTGGTCATATTTTCAAGTTATTGGAGTCAGTTCAGAACACGCAGATTGTAAACAAAATGCCCAGGTCTCCCTTTTGGAAATTTAGGTAGAGAAGACAGCCCTTGCCTGAAAGAATTTTTTTTTTTTTTTTTAAATTCAGCATCAGTAAACAAAATTTGAGGCAAACTAACTTCTGTTTAATCCTTTTAAAACCTTAGTTCAGCTTGTTCTCCTTTCATACGTGTTTGTTAAACAAAGCTCCTGTGTTTTGTTGTTTCAGGTAAGTGTGAAATATTTATGCTCCAGCTTGATGTAACTTAGTGTTTCTTGGAACTAGAACACAACTTCTGGAGGGAATCTTACCATTCATTCAGCTCATTCCTCACTTCTTTGTTGTGACAGGTTAAAAAGAGAGAAAGGTGTGACTGAACTAGTGGGCATCTGTCCCTTTCTCAGACTGTTATGTAATACCAATTCCATGAAGCATCTGTTGCACAAGCTTCACGTGTGCTGAAGTGAATTCTGAGCCAAGAGTGGAGAAGACCTTTTTGCTAAATAGTAGAAAACTGAGGAAGGCAGTTGTAGCCATTTATCTTAAACAAACGTATTGGGGTTTATGCTTCATAAGTGTCAATGAGCATTTAGCTTCATTCTATTAGGTTTAATGTAATTTTGTCTTAGCAAGTTTTCATCTTGTTTATTTTGAATTTAGGCTGAATCATTTGTGTGACTCTTTTTGGCATGCAGTAAAAAAAATAGCTGCCTTAATGGTGCAAAACGAGTTTCTGATTACTTAGCTTCTGGTTGTTAAAATACATTTTTTGCTGTGTTTTCTCTATAGATGCTGTGGCATGTTTATAGGAATTACCTAAAACCCCCTGTAATTTCAATAATTGCTTGTGTAGCCGTGACTACTTTTTCTTTAACAGAACACCCACACTCTGTTTCAGATATCCAAAGGGTGGTGCTAACATCTTCTTCATTGGAAATTCCTGTTCAGACTCAGCAGGCTTTGGAACTTTCTGCACCTGCTGATCTGGACAAAACTAGAACTGAGCTGGCTGACTGGTTGGTATTGATTGACCAGATGCTCAAGTCAAACATAGTCACTGTGGGAAATACTGAAGAGATCAATCGGACTATTGCACGAATGAAAGTATGTGTTTTTGTGAAGGCTAGTAGAAAACTGGCTCACATTTTAATAGTTCTTACATTCAATAAAGAAGCTAAAAGCAATAATGTGTTTAAGGGGAAAAAAAACCCTGACTGCAACTAAATGCATAAGATGAAAGTTACACTTTAAATGCTGTTATTACACTCCTTTCTCCTTCAGAGCCATATCCTGTTTATTCTTGTGTCCCTGTGTGAGCTAAGCACTGTTCTATTTTGTTTAAAACAAAAAAAATGGATAATACCTCCTGACATCTTTTGGGGTTTGTAATAGTTAACTTACACAGCAGCTTCATGTTTGCTTAGTGGGTGACCTTTGATTCACTCTTTACTGGTTTCTAATGAGTTTTCTTTGCTGTAGTTACACTAAACTGATTTCCAGAGACATGCTAAGAGGATTGAAAGTTGTTACATAAATACTTATGATGTAAATGTTTATTTCTGTTGATAGCTCATGCTATGTTGAACCATGACTAAGGGTAGAATTAGTGAGATGTATGCAGCCACTAAGGTTCATTTTATTTGACTTAGTTCAATTAACTAAGTATAGAGTAAAACCTGTAGGCTAAACAAGTGCTAAACTGTTTCTGTGAGCATCTCACATAGTCTGGAATTTGGAAGAATAATGTGATGTAGCTTTGGAAACACTTTCTTTTAACTGTATTATACTTGTAATATGGGCTTCTGGTACATTGCCATGTAGACAACAATGGTTTATAGAGCAACATTATACAGTCTGATTGTTCCTTCCAGTTGTTCTACTTCATTTCCCTCCTGCACCCACCGCTGCTTCTGATATATATATATATATATGTAAGTATGTATATATATATATGTATATGTATAAATGATGCCAGCTGGGTTAGGAGAAAAATAAGTTATGGAAAAGTGAAAAATAGATATTGGAAAATATTGTGCAACAACTGTGGTAACTATGTGGTTTGTTCATGTTAACCTTCACCTCTGGATTTTCAGTAACTGCAATTTACAATATTTTAGCTTTTTAAAGCAGTGCTATAATACTGTGACAATTCAAGGGTTACAATAACGATGGGACCAGCTTGTGGAGACACATGTATTTTTTTACCTAAATAATGTAGATGAATTAACTATTTACTACTTTTTGGTCTTAAAAATCATATCCTAATTCTCAACAGATAACCAATGCAGATATGGACCATCGGCACCCTCAGCTTGATTCTATTTTTACATTGGCTCAGAATCTGAAAAATAAAACTTCCAGTTTGGACATTAGGACAGAGATCACAGAAAAAAGTAAGTTTCTCCATCCTGTGTTTGCAAGTACTTTGTTTCCATGGGAGTAAAAAACTTTCATATCTTTTTCTAAAATTCTCGATTGAGCATAGCTGAAGTTGCCTTCCTTTAAAAAGAAAAGAAAACTTGGCAGTTAAGTAGCTTTCATTTAAACAGTCTAATGAAAATTCCTGGAACAAGAATTGCCACTTGTATTTTTGACTGGCCATTTTTTCAAATATGAAGGTCAATAGTTTTGCTGGGATTTTAAAATATTTTGTGAAGAATTGGAGTTGCTTCACAGTTATAGACTGAGGGATGAAGATTTTATTTATTGAGAAAAGGAGCTAATCATGTTTTTTTTTTCTTGTTGAACTCTGAGTCACTGGACAGTTAAAAACATGAATGTATTAGCATGAGTACACTTTGCTTGTGTACTTTGAAAATTTTTGACAGAGTAGAGATTTTAAGTCACTGACAGGTACTTCAAAATTTAATTTCCAATTTAAAGGTTCCCACTCCCTCTGAAAATTTATTTTACTCGTACTTAAGAAATGTACGATTGCCACAATTTGAAACTAATGGACAATATATTTTTTTGAAGTCTAAAGCTTTGCTGATTGCTAAGATTAGAAAATTCATGCTGTGGGGAACACCATTATAAGAAGGAAAAATGCAAATATATATTTTCTTACATTCTCCTCTGTAATGTAGTTTTCCCTCACTCCATCTACCTGAATTTCTTTGGTGTCCATAAGACTTGATGGGGATGATGTGGTCAGATGGGTTGTTTTTCTAGGGCTCTGATGAGATGGGATCTGCTGTCTGAGGCTCACAGCCTGTGGATTAGTAGGGGCAGTAAGATTCAAAGAAGCAACTTAGTTTTGGCGTCACTCAGAACTAGGAGTGAGGTAGAAACTCGGGGCAGGATAATAACCATGTAGTCCATAGGAATCAGTCAACAAGGGGACATGGAGTCAGTCACAAAACATTCTGGATTCTTCAGAAAATCTCAACAAGAAGTAAAGGACTGTGTGCTGGAAGTTTGAGTTCCCCTATAGTCATGTGCTTCTAGGGTGGGAAAAGAGTTGTATATAGTGTCATGGATTAAGCTTCCAGTAGATACTATTAAGCTTCCAGTAGATGTATGTGAAGATTTTCTGCTTGTCATAAAACATGAAAATATGAAGATTTTGTTACCACTGACATTTGTAAAGAAAAGTTTGCTCTTTGAAGAAAGGTAAAGCTCAGGGCTGGTTTTGCACCTCATTGTTTAAACAATCAGTATGTATAGACACCAAATATTTATCAGAATATATCAATGTCCTACAACCTTCTGTGAGTCTGCTGTGTGTTGTCAGATGAAGCATAATTACCCAAATTGATAGGAGCAGAGAAACAGAGAAAAGCTTCCTTCTCTGGAACTTCCCTCCCAATTGCTTTATGGACACTGGGAATTGAAAAAACAGTCTCATCAGGAATTCTTTTTAGTCCTTCTGCCTGTGACATCAGACCTGACAGATATCAGGTTATTACAACTTTTTCTGGGAACTTCCTCTTGACCCCACTGAATCCTGAGGTTACCAGGAATGTCACTATTTTTCTGTCCTGTTTTGCTGGAGGTAGAAAAAAGGGTAAATATGTCAGCAGTGTAGAGAGTAAGGTTAATCTGTCCATTGATAAGAAAAAGTATATAAATAAATATTGTTTCTATAATAGTAATGCTACTATGTAAATGTCAAATATCTGTGCTTGAAAATTAATCCACAAGCCTCCTGTGGGTTGAAATAGATGAATCTATATTACACAAATTATTAGGTTTCTCCACCAGTATGGTGGAGTGATATTTACTCTGACAGGTGGGCTTTGCTGCCACAGTCTTTGAAAGCTTGGTGGAACTAAACAGGATATTGTTGAATGTATTAGAGTTAAGAGATTTTCTCAAGCAGATGAAGCACAATGGCTTTGTGTAATTGCAAAAGGTTAAAAAAATGTGAACCACTTAAATAGTTTCAATTTAAGTGCAACCTCTGGCATTTTTGCTTAATGGAAAATTGAAGTGACTTGAGCATCAAGCATGTTAATTTTCTAATAAAATTGTATACTTACTGTTAAAATAAATGCATTGTATGTCTTACATACCGTGTACCTCTTTCTGATCAGAGTAGTGAGATGCTTAAGAAATCCAGCTTAGTCTTTGGTTTTGCTTTTTTCCATTCACTTTTTTACAACATCTTTATTATGTTCTTTAGTGATATAATTTATTCACTGTAACTCACAACAGGTAGTAGAGAAATCTGTTTCCACCTCTATAGACTTTCAAGTAATACTCTTGCTTTAATGGTCTATAAGTATCCAGGAAGAGGTATGAGACCATGCATTTCTCTCCAAAGACAGATTCACTGCTTTTTGTGATGCACTATTTTTGTTCTGGGCTCTTAGGTTGTCTTTTTCACTCCTTGTTTATTAAAGGTTAAGTGTGTTATCCACCATCTAATACAACTATTTATTGAGAGGAATAGAATTTCTTCTACTTGAAGGAGGTGGGGTGTAATCAATAACTTCAATGTAGGTTGTTACTACGTTGTAGGATGTTTCTACCTTGGCCAAAGCTGTAGTGCAGGTGCCATGAGACAGTGGTCTGGAATGTTCAGTTTGCTTTGTACAAGCTGTCTAAACTGTATTTATTTACTTATTTATTTGTACTGGTTTAAGTTACAGATGCACAAAGATGAATTACTGGTCCTATCACCCTAAAATCACACTAAAATTGTGCTCCTTGGAGCCCTGCTGCTGGCACATTCTGCAGTGCAGTTTCCTACATGTGTGTACTTTAAAAGTAAATAATGACTTTTAAATATTCCAGAAATAAGTTGTTACTTGTATGCTGATCTGCCTAAGCAAGAGGAACCCAAAGCCCTGATTTTTTCATTTGCTTCTTTGAATATGTCAACTACATGGAGAGTTAAAATACTGAATATGGAGACTACTGTGTTTGAGGATGTGTTATATTATTGCCTTTTGCCCTGAAAATTAAGAGGTAGTTATGGTTACTTTTTCATTTGCTTCCTATTTTTCATGTTCTGTGTTGTCCTCTGCAGTGGAGAAGCTGAAGAACCAGTGGGACAGCACCCAGCACAGCGTGGAGGTGCGGCAGCAGCAGCTGAAGTACATGCTGGCAGACAGCCTGCAGTGGCACGAGCAGAGGCAGGAGATGGAGCACCTCATGGAGCAGTGTGAGATCCGCCTGCGGATGCTCCTGCAGGCCCCGAGGGAGATGCTTGCCAAACAGATTGCAGAGACCAAAGTAACACCGCTTATGCTTATTGTTTTTTCCAATTCAGATTCCTGAGTCTGTGTACTGCTACTGGATTCAACTGATGAGTGAATGTGCAATTTAGTTGTACTATTTTCTGTCTTTTTGGGCATGTTATTTTCTTAATTGTCTATGTTTTTCAATATATCAGACTTCCCAAGCATCCTCATTCGGGGAGGTAAACAGGTGGCATATGCGCATACGTGTCTTTAGTATACTCATGCAAATGAGTATAATGTAGCATCAAAGAAATTATATTATTCAAAAAGCTTGAACCTCAGACCAATTAAAATTTAATGATACTGCCACAAAATTGACTTTGTAGAAATATTTAAAAGTAGCTTAGTAAGTCAAGGAATGGACTAAGGTATTTAAAATAGTCCTGAATTTCACTTCTCATGTGTGCCAGGCATATCCAATGCCTTTTTTTTCAGATTCCGTGCAATCTTTGGTGCTTTTTATATCATGTCAAGCGTGCTGTGATAAATCTGTAAGTCTAGTGTCCTTTGTCCTGGTGGCTGTCACAAAAAGGGCAGGCTGTAGGTGGCACAGTATGAGAACTAAAGACATAAGGCAGTGAGAGAGGATTTTACCAGTGCAGTATTTAGAACAGGGATATAATAGAGTTAAAAAAAAAAAGTGCATATGTATATATGCACATATATATTCATGAAGGGGCAATGTAGAGGTGCAGCTGGGTATGGAAAGAGGCAAGGAGTATGATTGTGAGAGTTGCTTACCAATCCATAGCTATTTAAGTACACAGTAAAGTTGTGTGCTTTGCATAACTATCTGACTAGTGTCTATCTCTACATGAGCAGGGAAATAGAAATGGATTATTATGTCTACTTTGTTTTCTTAAGTGAAATCAGGCCTGTGCCCAAACAGAAAGTTAGAGGCCATAATTATGCAACTGTATATATATATATATTTTTAATGCAAATATTATTTTTTATTTAGAAATAGTCATGAGTTTAGATTCTCTAATGTCAAGGCATGTTGTAAATATCTTGCCACAATAAACAAATGTTTTTAATGTATTTTCATAATTCTAAACAAACAAAACCAAAAGGAAAAAAAACCCCAAAGAATGAAATCAAAATTTTATACTGCACATTTCATTTATGTCACCTTTACAAGCTGCTTATATTGTATTATAATTATTCAGACTTATTCATGCTATTCAAAATACAAAAGTGTTTTTAATTCTGTTGCCAGTAGACTATAAAAGAGTATTTCTTTAACCTTTGACAGTTCTGGCAAATACAACTTTTTCTCACCTATTTTTGCTTTGATTAGTTCATTATCAGGACACTTAATATCTGTAGACTTTAAGATTTTACTCCTAGATGCAAAATGTGCACATTTTGCTTTTTAGAAAAGAGGAAAAAATGAAGGGTTTATAGTATGTGATAAAATGAATAATGTGAGAAAGTATGATTTTAATCTGTCTAATTTGGCATTGCTTTTTAGCTGTTAGTGCAGGATTTGCACAGAGGTGACATCACAGTAGCAGCATTCAATGATCTTTCTAATAAACTGCTTCGCGAGTATCGTGATGATGACTCAAGGAAGGTGAAGGAAACCACTGACCAAATGAACACTTGCTGGGTTAACCTGAACCAAAGGTAATGACAAGGTTTCACTCTATCTGTAGCAGCTGGTGTCTTAAACTTGCATTCTCTGTATACATGTGTATTGTAGGCTCTTCTCTGTGTGCATTAGTGCAGCATTTAGGGCTGCTGGGGATAATTAGTCAATTGCAGTCAAGCTCTTTTGATGATTGAAGTTTCCACAGTTCACAATGGAAAGCTTCTGTATCACTTCCCATTTATACAGTATATTTTTAAGCAGAAAAACAGGGGACTTCTCGTGTTTGGTTTCAGGTTTTCTTGTAGCGGCTATTCTCTAAAAGTCTTTGAAAGTTCCTTCTCATTCTTTATTGCTAGTATGATTTATGTATTTGTAGTTTGTTTTTTACCTTCCTTTTCATAAGGCTCTAAGTGTTCAGCTTCATTATCCCATGCATAAATTCCTTACAGCCTTTCCTCTAATGGAAACTTCCCCTGAATGGGACTGTGCTTTGTGTTCTCGAGTGCAATCCTGCCAGTACTCCCATCTAGAAAATACTTGTGCTGTAGGAACTGAGACTTAATTGAAGCTTCTTTCTATTCATCCTCTATTTAGGATGTATCTGCAGATATGTCTCACTGAAAAAGCGGTATTTTTCTATGCATCATCTTTTTTTCCTGCAGGGTGATCTAATTTCTGCAGAAATGCCTTTGAGTATTTGGTATTGATGGACAACTAACATTTTAGAATAGTGTCTGACTCTGAATTCTGAATGTCTATATGCATTGTGATTAGAGGGAGAGAAGACAAAACAGATCCTCTGTATATGGGAGTGGGGAAGATGACAACTAAAGTCTGTATGTATATATGTGCATGTGAAAAATGCAGATGCTTTTGGAATGGGATGTCAGTTAAAGGAATGAAAAGTCTGCTTAGTAAAGTTTAAGGAGATGTTATCTTTTGAGGAGTGAGAGGAGAAGGTTATAGAAACTGTGGAGTTATAGAATAGTGTGAATTGGAAGGGGACTTAAAGATTATCCAGTTCCAACCCCCCTGCCACAGGCAGACCATAGTCTGCTAGATCAGATTGCTGAAAGTGTGAGTCAGTCTGACCTTGGACGCTTCCAGGCATGGGGCTTCACAGCTTCTCCTGTTCTAGTGCTTCACCACCCTCACAGTGAAGAATTTTTTCCTAATAGCTAATCTAAATATGCTCTCTTTCACTTTAGAGCCCTTATTCTTGTCCTGTCCTTGCAAAAAGTCTCTCTCCATGTTTCATGTAGGCCTCTTCAGGCTCTACAAGGCTACTAAAAGATCCCCTGGGAGCCTGTGCTTCTCCAGGCTGAATAACTCTGACTCTCTAAGCCTTTCCTCTTAGGAGCAGTGCTCCAGCCCTCAGAATATTTTAGTGGCTCTCCTCTGAACCTGCTTCAACAGGTCCACATCCTTTTCAAGTTGGGGCCCCAGAGCTGGATGCAGCACTCCAGGTGGGATCTCACTAGAGTGTAGTAGAGGTGCAGGATCCCCTCCCTGGCCTTGCTGCCCATGCTGATTTGGATGCAGCCCAGGACACCATTGGCTTTCTGGGCTGCAAGCATGCATTGCTGGCTCATGTCCAGCCTCTCACCCACCAGCACCCCAAGTCCTTCTCAGCAGGACTATTCTCAGTAAGCAGGTAATGAAGGAAAGCAGAGTAGAATATCATCTTATCCTTCCTTGGAGGAAAATAGTTCTTCTGTCATTTTGTGCTTTGGATGTGGCAGCTTGTTTCCTAGTTAATTAGAGGATGAAGGGAAACATTGGATCCTTGTTGGATTGGTATTGACAGTAGACTAAAATCCTGTAGTAGTCTCATTCGCATTCAGACGTTGCAGTGTTATGGCTAGAACTGGCATAAAACTGCCCACTGCTCAGAGAAGGTGACCAGAAAGAAGAGCTCCTGCCTGGAAGCCTCTAATTAGTTTGGAATCTGTTTAAAGTCTAAAATAATATACTACTGCATTTTGTTGTGTAACTGAAGCTCCTTTATTATCACTGGGGCTACTGTTTGAAGTCTGCAGCCTAAGGAAGGTGAATATCTGCTTTGTTTATTAACTAGTGGCAGAATATAAAGGAGAGCTCTGAGAGCCAGTGGGTAGCCAGTGTGTGGAGCTGCTCAGTGTAACTCCATCTGAGCAGCACGGTAGAATTAAAAGGGGAGAATGTGCAATTAAAACACCTCTTCAACAGGATGAAAAATTTTATACTTACTTTAAATGCAAGAAATAGGAATACCAGTGACAAGGCTTACTTTTAGTGACAGATGTTGGCACATGTGGGGCTTATATGTAGGGTGGACACGTAGCCCTATGGACTCTATAAGAACAAATCTGTATTTATATCATAATGCTTCAAAATACCAGTTTGTTCCTCTACTTGGAAGTTGTGGAAAGGGTCCTTAGTAGCATCACCTGGAAGGATTGTTGTCCTAGTCACCATAAGAGCACCACCAGGAAGACTGTAGCTATGGCGTGTAAAGTGAAGGAACTTATTTTGAAACTGTTGGCATCAAGAGATTGAGGCTCCACAGCTTGATATTGTGTAAATTGGATACTTTGCCTAGTGGCTATTAATGTTCTATTTTTGTACTTTAGGGTGAAACTATAGTCATTCTCTGTGTTTGTGCTGCCTAGATAATGGATTATAGTTGCTTTCTTTACTGTCTCAGATGTTAGTTTCTGAATTTCTTTTGATCACACACCATATGCATTGCAGATTTTTAGTATAAATCTACAAAAATAATTGTGTGGAACAGAAACCTGAAACAGGGCCATGAAAACTTAAATAATAGAATAACTTTTTATTTTCCTTGGGTGTGTTTGCCAAAGAATCTGCATAGACTTTATCCACTATCACTGTATTAAGTTAGCTGCATTTGAAAATAATTCACCAGCTTCATTCAGTTCTTGCAGCCTGGAAGATATACAGATCCTCTGTCTTTTGAGGCTGCTCTAATTGTGTCAGAATTATTTGAAAATCTAAGTTATGTTTTTAGAGCATGGGGTAGTTTTTAATCTGCAGCACAGAATTCTCCATTTTCTGTTTTATGTTTGAGGTCCATTCTAGCAGGGTAGGAAAGTATTTCCATCAGCTCTCTAAAAGTGTTGCTCACTACTGCTATATGTGTCCTCTTTAAAAACACCCATGTAATCTTACAATGTTAGTTGTAAATTTGTATGTATTTAGTGACAGGATTGGTTTTCAGCTTTAATTCAAATATATGGCGGCAGTGGGTTGGTAATAGGATTTCATTATTTCCTTAAAGCTCAACCAAGCTGAAAGCTTGAGAAATTAAAACTTTAGGATGAAGACAATACTCTTCAATGAGTGTTGTTAACTTCAAAGTTCAGGTTGTCTCAATTCCGATCTAATACATCAGTACTTAGTCTTAGAGATCTGGGTCACTTTAGTATTTCATCCTTTGGGGCTGTTCTTTTTCTTTGAAGGTCATGTCACCTTTATTAACAGTCTGTTCTTCCTGCTGTCACTCCTGTTCTTCCACCTTTGGCCTTAACCCCCTGCTAGGGAAAAAAAATCCCTGCAGAGGGAGAGGGTTTTGAAGTTAGAGCTCATAACTGCTTCTTTTTTACATTTTTCTCACAGTTCCTTGGTGTGCTCTAATTTTTATCTGGTGCTTAATATCTTTTCTGGACAATATCAAACTACTTGTTATCCCTAGCATGCTACTTACTATTTTTTCTCAAGACTGGGTGAAACATTCCAGCTGCAAGTGAGAAGCAAGAATGAAGGCTTCTTGCTCTCCTAGTCATTTGCTGGTAGCCAAAACTTGAGCAAGCACAAAATCAGGAATGATTCTTAGACTCTTATTTTGGATAAAGCAATTATTAACAAGTAACGTAAGACCCTAAGCTCCTAAAGTAGGGGTTGCAACACTATCTTTGTGCAGATTGTCCCTAAAAAATTCAGTTGATTATATTAAAACTTAGGAATGTGAGCCTGGCAGAATTGGGGTTGCATGAGATTTCCTCACAGTCCTTGAAAGAAAACAGCTTTTACTTGCATCTGTCTCATCTGATGTGCTACTAAACCAGGCTGCTTGCTTTGAAATGTCATCCTGAATGGTACTGAACACCCACTGCTTCTTTTCTAAAAGGAATATTTTCACTAGTTCTAATATTCACAATTCCAGACACGGTTATTCCTTCATACTGCTGAGCAGCATTTTGCCACAGCACAACAAAGAGGAAAGAAAGGTGAAGTAGATGAGAGGATGCAGAAGACATAAGTTTGGGCCTGTCTGGAGAAATGTGGAAATACCAAATACTGTGTGTTTTGGCCTTGTTTGTCTTGAAATTAAATATCACTTTACCCTAAAATCTTGTAATACAGATAGTGCTTGATGTGAAGATAAAATTGAATTTTCTACTCACTCAGCAGAAGCATTTTAGCTGTTAGCTCTGTTAGAGGTTTCTCTAGTGTGCTGGTGTGGGACAGCTTGTTTCTTTTGTCTTGACTTTGGCAGAAGGAATGCTGCAGAATTACAGCCTCAAATGGATGAAATTTAGTTTGTCATGCCTTATTAATGTTGCAAATCAGAGCTTTTAAAATTGCTGACTGTAATAGTTTCTCATCTGAGTTTTATTTCAAACACTAGGAGACAGTACTGTTATGCAGAACTATAAGGTGATTTTTTTTCCTAGGAAATTGTTCAAAATGTTTGGATTATATTGTTATTACATGAAAAAAATCCCTTGCAAACACAAGCTTTAGTGTTTGCATCAGTTGGAAATCTTTTGGATGATTGAAAATTTGGACCATATTCTGCCAGTCTTTTTTTAGGTGTAATTTGTTGAGCATGGCTTGACTGTTATGATGGCAGTGTATTATTCTGTTTGTTTGAATGATAGTGTCAAAAGTCTTGTCTTCTAGCAGAGAGAACCAGGTATCTGACTTTTCATCCCTTAGTACTTTAACTCTTAAGAATTTATGGCAGTGTTTCTGCTCACTGTAAAAGGGAACAAAAATACCCCAAGCACTCAGTGCTGCTACTCCATGTAGTTTTTGTTGATGGGGTAAAGCCAATTTTTCACATATGGAAATAACTCTTCTATCATTTGGGGTAGCATAAGTTGATGATGGTAACACTCTGAAAGGAAAATCTAGCTTTTAAATTAAGTGAGTTTTTACTGTGTATCTTTCTAAAAAGACCTGTCAAATGCCTAATCAGTTCAGGACATCTGTGGGTAGCTATAGACACACTAAAACAGTGATATAAGTAGTGGTAAAACAAGCTGTGTTGATGAATAATTTCTTACTAGAGATATCTTTCAGATTTCCTTTTAGGAGTTTCATTATGATGTATACAATGATGTATGTTATGGGGGGATATTCTGATGCTTGTCTTCTTTTCAGAGCTGTCGATAGGCAGAATTTCTTGGAAACAGAGATGAAGACAGTCCAGGCCTCACACAAGGATCTGGAGAGCTTCCTCAAGTGGCTTCAAGAGGCAGAGACAACAGTTAATGTTCTGGCAGATGCATCCGAGCGTGAGAACACTGCTCAGGATAGTGTCTGCATAAGGGAACTCAGAAAGCAAATGCAGGTGAGAAACTAAATAGTATTGCTGTTATTCAGGTTTTCTCTCAATGGCAAATGTTATGAAGAAAAGCTATCTACTTGCTTGGGGAGAGCTGCAGCCTATTGAAAGGTTTTTCCTAGAACAGTGTTTTAGAAGTCAGGTGTATGAAGAAAACAGATTTGTCTTCCAAAGGTTTGAAGTACATATTTTTTGTGTATGTATTTGGCAGTGAGGGCTCTTAAATGTCCTTGGAGGGTGACTGCATTCAGGAAGTGTACGCTTCATTAAACCAAGTCATGTTGTGCGATTGTCCAACCGAACAATTTAATCTACTTCCCTCCAAGTAAAGCCCTCCTGGACCGCACTCTCTCCTACTTCTGTCTGCCACCTTCCTCCTGCTTTTTCAGCAATCTAAGAAGATGTTTGGTCTTGGATTACCTCTTCTCCCTCGTCTACTGCCCAGCAGCTCCCCAGCTGGCCTTCCTTCTTGTTCAGACCCCAAACTGGAAACCTTAGAAATGACTGAGGAGTTTAACTGACACCACTTATTAAATCCTGCAGTCTGTGTTTGGATTAATGTCATCTGTGATCTAAGTGGGTTTGAACAGCTTATAATGAAAAAAAGATGTTGATTTTAGTAGTGCTCTTAATCTGAATATATCTGTGCTGAATTAAAATGAAACAAGACTTAAAAGTATCTGATAACAAGCTATTCTTGTTAATCATTGTGAAAAGTACAATATTTTGTGGAAGCTTCTATCTATTGATGATGAGATGTCACTCATCAATGGTCAAATGATTCTAGTCAGTCATGAAACTCGCCTGTAGAGACGTGGCTTTTTGTGAAATGCTGAGACTAGTCTGTAGTGGTGACACCTAGAATTTAATGTTAGGCTTTCTATTGGCGCCTCTCCAGACTACTGTAATGTGGTGGCGGTGGAAGAGCTAAAACAGGGCACAGGCAGCTAACAACAGAAGGCAGTGCTATGTAAATAGACTTATTTCTGCATTACCTTGCATTCTGTGTAGTCAATCACACCAAGATACAGCTTATTTCACAGTTTGCTTGTTGGCTCTGTGTGGCTGTGAGGCACTGTGCATGTGGAAGGTTGTTTGCCATTCTTTGTTGTGCTGCAATCTGATTAAAATTGCCTGACTTGTGCTGTGTGAGGGGGAGAACTGTTGGGTAAGACTGCCTGCTGTGAGAGAAGGAGAAGGTCTGTAACCAACCCCTGACTGTGCACGTTGTCCTGGCTTGTAACAACCATAAAGGCAGGTGGAGGTGCTGGGGCATCTCACAGAGGGTAAGATTTCTATATGTAGAGTGGAATTTGTATATCTGTTTCCCCTGGTTCAGCATCCTGGTACCAGATATTGTCCATCTCTTTCCGAGACTGTATGTTTCTACACACTGTGCACATGAATTATTGTCACTCAACTCACCCATGACCTTCAATAATATTGTGAGCCTTTTCTGGCTACCCTAGGAAGTGAGGTAGAGCATGCCAAAGACTGTCAGAGCATAATAACTTCCAGAATGAACTTTGTCCCCTACCATCTTACAGTCTTGCTTTAAATGTAAAAGAAGACATTCATATCATGACATTGGCAAACACTCCAAAATCACTGTTTGTGTTCACAAGTATTTGTTCCACTTCTGAAAATAAAATGAAACTCTAACATTTTGCTGTACCTCAAAAGATCAAGCCCACTCCCTTGCAAGTTCGTAAGCTTATTATCTGATTAAACAAAGATCATTTCCTCTTCCCCCATCATGTGGTGTAAAATAAGTGTTGATCTCGTGGCACTTTGTTTAATATGTAAAGAAGTATTGATTTTAAGGTTAGCGGTTAAATGTTTTTGAGAAGAATATAGGGATTATAACCTTCTCTACTTTGTAAGGAGATGCCTCTGCCCCCAAGGGCATTAAGTAAAACTTTACTGTGAATTTAAGGTGTGATAAATTCTAGGTGAGATGAGCTGAACCTCGACCAAACATGATGAATTTGTTGTTGGTGGTGTTGTTATGTCACGCATTTTCAAAATAGGGTCATGTGTTAAACTGGCATCTTTGCATGCGTAGAAGGACCATCCTCCATTACAATTTGGGTCTATCTTGTTTGGCTGCAGCTCAAGTCACTCTACAGTGGAATCAATTATCTAAGCCCTGAAGCCTTGTTTTGCCTTCCATTGTGATACCTGAGGCCAGCAGCAGCACTATGAAAATTATGCAGACTTTGAGTAGCAATGTCTTTTTGAAAAGGAGAAATCCACAATTATATCATCAGTCAGTTCAGTTAATTTTCTCACTATCTAAATGTTGTAGATGGCTTTCCATTCAGATTAGTGCCAAAATGCTACGGTCTGTGCTGGAAAAGGTTTAGCAGTGATTCGAAAGAGATTAAAACCTAATTTGAAAAAAAGATGCAGAAAATAAGCTAGGAAGTAGTTAGAAGTAGTGCAATGCATGTGAAGCCTACAGATGTGAAGGTGTTCAAAATACTTCAAAGATTTTTTTTGTATTGTAAAAACAGTTACCATAAGTACTGGCCAGCTGTCTGTCTCACTGCTTGATTAAAACTTGTAGATTGAAAGATCTGGGAAGATAAATAGCAGAACTGAAGTAAGGAAGGGAAGGTATGGGCCGTGGGATCTCTTACAGCAGAGGTTTGAGCTTTTGCACAGTCATTTCTGAATGCTTCCGTTCAGAAGTTCTGCTGCTTCATAGGTTTCCTTGAAAGATATTTGGTAAGTGCATGCCAGCTAATCGTGGTAGACTTAATCTAGAAGGTTAAAGTAGTAGACTTCTGGTGGGAATGGATGTCAGCCAGCAGCAATGGCATGCAGAGGAACAGTTCAAATAAGTGGTGGAGAAAAGACAGTGTGTCTGGCAAGGTGAATACAGATGGTAAGATTTCTATATATAGAGTGGAATCTGTATATCTATTTACTCAAAATGATGATGTTATTGTTGCAGACAGATCAAGAAGAAAGCAGAGTACAGGGAAATGGGGTTTATGTGAGGAGTGGTAGAAACATTGATTCAGTTCTAAAAATAAAGATGAAAAGGTTGTCTTCACAGAATTGGATGGGAAGAGTTTTTAAATGTCCTGTATGAAGAACCTGAACCTTACATTCACCTCTTTTGTAGGAAAGTGCCTTAGAAGAGACAAAGCAGTGTGCAATGTACTGACATCTAAGCTGTGCATTACTTTGAATCATATGAACTTGTCAGGATAGCTGTTGCCTCCATTTGTGCTGATTGATGTGCTTGAAATGTTGCAGGTACCTTTGCATATGGAAATATGCTCTTTAAATAATATGATCAGTGCTCCATCTACTGTGTTCAAGCCTCCTTGAACCTTTGTTACAGCAACCCCTCTGATACAAGTTTAAGTAGATTCATCAAAGCGCCTTTGGAGCAATGGGTAGCTGGCTCTGGTTATGCTGCAGTTTTGCCACACCTAGGGGTATGTATGTTGGCTGTATTGCATTGGGAGTGCCTTGCTGGTAGCAAAATACTTCCATGCTCTTCAACATCCTACTGTCATCCTTAGACAGCTTAAATAATTCTGCTTTGTCACAGGAAATACATCAAGATTGTGTTAGCTCTTTGGATTGGAGTGTGACTTAGAGAAGGGGTTGGTGATGCAACTGTATGCTTTTACTTTGTCAAAACTCTATTTTTTTCTAGTCTAAAGTCATTCTGGAAAATATTTAAATGGAAATAGCTTGGGAAAAACATTCCTACTTCCTGGTGCAAGTGAGAATCCTTTGAGGTCCTTTTAACTAAATTAGCTTTAAGAGAGTTTTTATAGAAAGAGGTTTACCCCCTGCAGTTTTCCCTTTTGTGTTGGGTAATCTAGTTTTGAGAAACGCCTCTGTGATTTATTAGCCTTTATTGTATGGCTGATATAATGAGGGCAGGTATCCCCGTGCTCCTCTCTCAAGATTTATAACACAATCTGTTATTCACTCACTCTACAGCTCTGCCAGAGCTGCGTTCAGTCTGAGAACGAGAGCATCCTTTCCTGGAGTGAGGGAGCAAACACTCAGTCTGCTGATAGAAAGCAGCTACTAGGGAAGAACAACTGTTGTGATACACTGGAGCCGTCTTCCTGAAGGAATTCTTTTTCTGTTCCTACAGCTTTCAGGCTTAAATTAATAACCTTTTTCTGGCTATTTAGTGCACTCCTGAACAGTGGCAGACGATCAGCTGCTCAACTTCATTTGCCCTCTGCAAAAGCAGAGCTGAGCAATACCGATCAGAAGAATCTGGGAAGGCTGTTATTTTTTTTGCATTTGTTTTGTGGGGTTATTTTGGGAGAAAAACTTATGCTGTATCAATCTTCTTTGCCTTTGAAACGTATAAAGCCTGTAGCTTGCAAAAGCAGTCCTGGAAGAGAGCATGCTCAGAAAGCTGGCAAATCATTGTCCAGTGACCGGGAGGAAATGATAGTTGCTCTTCATTTATAATGCAAATTCTGAGGTATCTTCAGAAGTGTGGCAAACTTAAAATGATGGCTGTGGTGAGAACCTCTCTTCAGAAAGTTGTGGTGTTATTGCATCGTTTACAGAGGATGGCAGTTTCTTCTCCCCGTTACCAGAAGCTTTGTAAGGTAAGAAACATAAGCCCTAAATGTCGAGTGTGTGTATTGCTAACTCTATTGTCTTTCTGAGATAAGAAGAAAGTGAGCATGGAATGAGTATCAAAATCATTTAGGCTATCTAGTGTTTTTAAGCCTGTAATGCTCTCCATATGTGTTTTGTTAAAGAATGCAATACAGGGAGAAAACCAAAACAAAACAACCCTGTGCTTGTCAGAGTGATGCATTTTTTTTTAGAAAAGTGCTGTCTTGCCCACCACCTAGGTATCTGGAAGGAAACTTATGTTTGGTGATTTTTATTTATTTATTTTTTTAATACTACCAATTTTTTTCCTAGGGAGTTATTTACTTCTTGGTAAATGTGATTCTTTAACTCCTGTGTACCCATTATGTAGAATAATTGTGTTTTTCCATGCCCAGTGTTATTTTTCTTTTGAGCTTTATGAAACTTTTAATTAGGAATGAGTTCAGCAGACTTAATACACAGCCATTAATTTCTGCCTTCACCGGATGAGTTCTTTCAGTTAAAAAAATAAGGAAAAGTTGGAGGAAAAGCATGTTGACATAGGCTATCACTTATTGCTATTTTTGATGGTACCTGGTTTGGTGTTTGATTGTTTCTGTTTCCAAAGGTGATATTTATGTTTTGGTTTTTTTTTTTCACAGGCTCAGTAGTTCTGAACCTCAATACTGTGGTGATGATCTAGGATACCTAGTAAAATTCACTTTTAAAATTAGTTTGATAACTCATCAGATTAAAATAAGTAAATAAATTAGTAAACTTCTAACTAATCTGTAAAGTCTGTGAGTTAATACTACTGCAGTGTTGATGCCTGTGTGAGGTGGTCATACTGTGCTAATATTATTGAACTTTTAATATCAGAATTCTGTCATGAAACTTTGCAAAATTATAAAATTTGATAGGTCTTCAGCTGTATATACACTGACATAACATGACATAAATTCTATTTGGCTGCCTTTGAAAATATTTTTCTCTTTTTGCTGTTTATGATACTTTAAAAATGTCTGTGTTTTTTGATGAAAATGTCTGTGTTTTGCATACAAGGTGTGTGAAAACCAAAGTCTTGTTCTGATGATAAGGCAAAGCCACCTGAACTCATCCTATCTGCTTCAATCTGAAATGTGCTTTCTGTTGTGAGGAATTTAAAAATTACATCAAGTGAGAAAGATCCCATCCTTAGAGTATGGTTTGAAAGTAAGGAAAAAGTATCATGCAGGATGTTGTTTGTAACAGTGAGGCTTGTAGATGAAGTTCTGGCATATGGGGAAAAATATTTAATTCAAATGACTGTTTGAGCATGCTTCAGTTTACCAAGCTGTACTAATAGGTGCATCTTCATTATGAAGAATGAGAGACAGTAGTTTGTTTACACACAAGCTGTTTTAACCAGCATTCCTCGGTTGTTCTTGTCTATCAATTGCCATTAAAAAGCCTGTTTGCTTTTGTGAATAAAGCAGATTTTTTTAATAATGTGAAGTACGGGTTATAATTGCCTGTTTAGTCACATTTTTGTGTAAACTTGTTTGTAAAATGTTTGTCAAGCCACTATTTAGTGACTCTTACAGTAATAATTATTTGCTAATTAGCCTGAGAGCCCAGTAAATGGTTGCATACTTAATTTGTTGAGTTTAAGTCTACCCAAGGGGTAGTGAAAAAAAATCTTCTAAAAGGGTGCTATTAAAATATTTTCTGATTGAGAACCCATGCAGTAATAGCCTTGGGAATACACATTTCTTGAAATTACACAATGTATTTTTTTTTGCTTATTAAAAAGTCACGTGCCTTAGTTTTTCAGATGTCTGTGCTTAGTTTACTGAAGATAGAATTGTTGGTCTTCTTGTAGAGTTAAATCAGACACTAATTGAGGAGGGGGAAAAAAAAGAAATGCCTTACGATCCCAGTCACTTCCAGCAGGTGTCAATGTAAGGCAATGATAGATGGAAGTCTGGTGATGGAAATGTTAATGCTTAGATGAGAAAATGTATGGAAATTACTAAAAGCAACCGTGACAGCATGTCAGGAAGGATTTCTTGTAGTGTCCTGTATACTCCTGTCTTTGGAATGTCAGACATTTGTATGTATCTTGTGCACTCTCTGGACATACTGGTATAGTTCAGACCTGCAGAAGAGAAGCTATTTACTACAGGGTATTAATTATTGCATTATTCCAGGGTAGATGCTTCATGTTTCACGTGAAGTGTTCTCTGAAGCGTAACAGAGAGCCAATAAAATATTTAAAGCAAATTCTTGAAGTTTAGTGTTTGTTTTAAACTGCACTGTTTATGAAAGAAGTAGTAAGACTATTATTTAACTGTACTGGGAAAAGTAATGGTCATTGCTTTTAATGGCCTCATATAATAGTAGCAATCAGCATTCGTAATCCACATATGGTAAATTTCTTTATAGCAAAACCAAAAATAAACACTTTGTTGACATACTACAGCATGGCTGAAAACCACAAAATCCCAAGCTTGGGAAATTTCTTCTGCTGCTTTTTCTTTCACAATTTTCTTCATACTAAGATGAGTTTTGCCATATAGACCTTTTCACTAGTTGCTATTTTATTGTTTTACCTTGAAATTAGTGGCATACCAGGGCAAAATGTCTGCATTTGGCATAGTGTGGTCAGTACGTAATAAGTTTTACTTTATTGTTGTTAGCAGCTTTGTTTCGAAACTCTTGTGTAAGACATTGATGCTGATAATGAAATCAGAAAACTGGTGTACAGGCTGTCATCTGCTCTGTGTTTTTGCTGATATGATTGTTCCTTAAAGACTTATTAGTTATATCCAACTAGCTCAGACTAGAATGAGTTTATAACAGAGAAAATTTTAAGGTACAAATTGATAGGTCTTTTCTGAGAGACCAGAGCTCCAATATTATTTGTAAAAATAAAGTAGAGAATTGTGAAACTTGCTTTAACTTCCCTGATGGAAGGTAAGGAATAAAGCATCTCTGGTAGACAGCTAAATGATTACCTCGAAATACGTATCTTGCTTGTGGAATTTGGCTGTGGTATTTTTGAAAGACACTTAGGGACTGGAGCATTCATCCACTGGAAAACAGGCTGAGGAACATACCTAGTTGCTGAGAGGTTTTTTTTCTCATTTTATCTCTCACTTTTTTAATAAATTCTTGAGAAGAACTTGCTTAAAAAAAAAAGTAAATTCATCTCCCTTCATATAAAATACTCAAGTTTCAAACCTAATCCAACATGAGTCTTCATGTGGTAACTTAGGTGAGCTCCTGACTTTCTCATCTATGAAACACATCAAGAACACTTCTCCTGAGGTTTTTTTAAACATGCTTAACTTAAAATGCAGTCTTCTTATTTTACACTGTTTTTTTTAAATGTCTGGTGTTAAATTTATAAAACTGCAGGAAGTTAGAAGCACAGCAAATGCTGGGGTCAGTCAAAACCTTTTTTTGCTGTGATACTGGTGATGCATTCCACAAGACGTTTACATCATGTTGAATTTTGAGAGTAGCTGCAAAGACTCCATTCCTATGAAATTTTGAAAAAAAAATGAAGGTCGTGGGGCAGGACAAAAAAAAAAAAAGCCTGGAAGGCTGTTGAGAAATGTGTAAGTTAATCCTGGTTCCAATGAATTCAAAAAGATACAAGTTTTTTTAATGTTTACATGACTTTAACTTCATTTAGAAAATAAATCATTGGACCGTGATATATTCAGGTATAAAATAACTGAGTGGATGAGGAGGAGCAGCAATGTGGTACATTCATTGGATAGCAGAAATGAGAACAAATGTTAATTTTGGAAACATGTTCTGAAGTAGGCTACTGTATTAAGCAGGTTGTTGATTGGAAAATGAAGAAGTGTCGTCAAAAGCATTGCTAAATTATGCAGAGTTTCTTTTTTTAGATGAGAAAGTCAAGTCCAGACTGCTTGATATGGTTCTAGTTGTATAAAGGACATTCTAATTAGATTTAGATCTATGAGAAAGCCTTATTGAAGGGAGGAGGCCAGAATTAAAGGGAGCCTTGGATAATAATGATTATTATCTACTAAAATACAGCGAGGCTAGAAGTGAACAGATAAAAACAGAATGGCTATTTTGGAAAAGGAGATGTAGTAAAGAATATCTAATGATCAGCCTCTCAGGAGTTTAGGATTTACCATGTTAGAAAACAGCTGAGTAGTGTAACTGGTGACCACCCCTCCTCAGAGCACCCACAGCTTGTTTGCATTGAGAATCATTGTAGAAGTGGTTTTCAGTGTGATTTTTTGAGAGAGAGTATGTACAGGGCTGAAACATGACTTGCGTTCTTGATAAGCAGAACAGGGCTAACATACAGCTAATCAAGGGCAACAAGGCACCTTGATGGTATTTAGTGGCAGAATATAACCCTTATTTAAAGGAACATGAATAGACTAGGAATGTGTCAGTCAATGGTCATTTAAAATTAATGAGATGGACATAATTTTTTTGCAGGTTTGGATTAAAAGTTGTAAAGCTGAAAACTGGTGGGGGATACTTGAAATGATAAGCATCTTGAAGTCTTGGGAGGTGACAGTTGATTTGCTTCTGGCCTTTATTATAGAATGATCACAGCAGCTAGAGAAACAATGGAAGGCCGAAGGAAGAAAAACTTTAATAGCCTTAAAAATGAGGTAAATGAAAGTTAGAAATTAATGTCCAGTGAGTCAAAAGATGTGAAAGTTAAAAATATGGACAAGGAATTAAATTCCAGTTGGAAATATAATAACTGTAATGGTGTTCGGTTCTCCATTGGTATCAAATTGCACCTTTGTATATACTCTGTCAGTGATGGACAAGCACTATTAGAGTCTTTGGTGTGTAGGCAAGATGTTGTTAACTGGTAGCATATTATTTACTGATTGATTTCCTTTGCACTTCTGTAGGGATCTGATTAAAAAAAAAATCAGTGGGATATTGGAGGGATGTTTTGGTCAGAGGTATGAGATCCTCAGAACTCCCACAGTCTCCTAGGATAGTATATGTTGGTTCATGAAGAAAGGTGTGTATTCTGCTTGTGATTGGGTTGTCGAAAAATGAGAAGAATTTCAAAGAAAAACTTGTAGGTAAAGTTAGTGGGAAGACCTTTTGGTAGTGAGACTTAGGAGCTTAAGTGTCTTTCCCCAAGGGCTCCTGTGTCCTTAGTCCTTAAAGAAAACATTTCCCAGTGTGATGGCTTACTTCAGTAAGGCAGTTCTAAGCGTAAAAGACAAGATGGTGATTGTGAAGAACCATCATGGATTTTGAGAAGGATGCCCAAGCTGTTTACTTTCTGTGAGAAAATTGTTGCTGTGTCTTTGGATGTAGGGAAAGCAGTACTGTTCCCTGATCATGATTTTAGAAAGACTTCGGATGCAGCCTCTCACAACCGAATCAGAGACATGGACAAGACAGATGAGCCACAAGGTGGGAAGACAACTGTTTGGACCATTTGTGTTCCTCAAGGAATGGAACAGAAACTGGTCCAGTTTAGCATTGTTATGAATCCAGAGTGGGATGAAGTGTACTCTCAGCAGGCTTGTGAGTGATAATAGACTCTGGAGGAACAGTTCTGTTCCCATTCTTTGGGGCCTCAGGAGGGAGGAGGGGTGGGCTGACAGGAACCCCATGAATTTTTTAAAAAAGCCCCTAAAAACCCCAAAGCCAATTCTCGCACCTGAGAAGGAGTGATCCAATGCATTGGTACAAGTGTGAGAAGGATTGTAGCCAGACAGGAAGAAGTGTTTATGTTTTTCTACTTAGCACTCATGAGGTCATGTCTGGAATACCACAGTTGGTTTCAGGCCCCCAGTTTGACAGAGTGAGAGACGGGGTGAGTGCAGTGCTTGGAGCACACAACTTAGGAGTAGAGCAGCAGGGGAGCTGACTTCATTTAATTTGGAAGAGAGAAGGCTCCAGCAATTTCCAGCTGCTGTCACTGCATACCTGGTGAGTTGTTACTATAAAATTGGAGCCAGGCCCTTCTTGGAAGGGCCATATGGAAGGAAAAGAGGCAGTGGGAATAAGCTGCAGCAAGGGACATGGGTGTAAGGGCAACAATTCTGCACATGTAACTGTGTACTGGAGTGGGTTCCCCCCCAAAAAAAAGGCTGCTATATTTCCATCTCTGATGGTATTAACACTTGTAGTGGATAAGGCCCTTAGCAGCAGACGCAGCTTTGAAATTAGTTCTTGGAATTGGCAGGAGGTTTGACCTCCAGAGCTTCCAACTTGTGATTTTCTATGATTCTCTATGCCAGTGCCCTATTAGCTTATAAGTGAAGACTAAAATAATCAAAATGATAGTGCAGCAGTTTTCAGCTGTGGATTGCTCACTTCCTATGAAAAGAAGCTGCATGATTTTACTCTATGTGAAAAAATCCCTACTTCTCTGCTGAATTTTGATGTAAATCTGGGCCCACTAGGAGTCTGCTGAAAAGCCACAGCATGCACTCATGTGGAAGTCCTTTTGCTGTAGCCTAACCTCGATAGTGGTAATACAGTACAGTCAGGGACTTGGTGCAAATCTAAATTATGTGCCTATGATTAGAGGGCATTTTAATATAGCATAAAACTTTGTCATCTAATTTTCCCCCCACTTCTGTACTTTCAGATAATGTTTTCAGAACTGAAGTAGAAGGCAGAAGGGTTTTGAACATCTTGAGTGATGGGGCTGACCTAAATGAAAGCACTTTGTTTTGCCGTTGGTCTAATTAAGATCAGTGCCAAATAAAACTGTATAATAAATGGGTACATTTAACCCTTGTGCTCTCTAGTCCTCTATGTATGAGGCAGCTTCTCTAGAAATAGAATGGTTTCTTTAAGGTGAAATAACAAAAAAAAAAAGTGGGAGAGGACATGAAGCTTCAGAATTTCAGTATTCTTAAGCACTGCACCAATCATTCTTATTTGCAAACAAAATGCAGCTTAACAAAAGTTAAGATAGGTTCTAGGATATGGCACTTTTTAATAGCGTTTTGTAGTAATGTAGAAGGGAGGAAAGGAGATAGGAGATGAGAGAAATATTTCAGGACATGCTTTTAGAATCCTCTTACATTTATTTAAAGGCAACTCTGATTTTTAAGCTGAAAATATTTTACTTATTGCGGGAAAATCGGATCTAAAATATGAGGTAGTTCTATTAAAGCATGAATGAACATTAATGGGAAACTTGACTTCCATGAACTTCACATGTTTACAGAAGCTGGATCAATATTTGATATAAGACCCTCTTGTCATAGTATTTTGCCACAGTGCTTTTTGATTGCTGCTGTTTTTCAGGAAGCAATTC
>VWZU01005556.1:782630-859662 GCA_013397095.1 Sterrhoptilus dennistouni | reverse complement strand
CCAATCTCGCCCCCCCCCCCCCCCCCTTTCCTTTCCCTTAGGGCTTAATTACCCATCCCAAATTCATGGAGTCTTGAAGCAGTAGTTGCCTAGAAAAGCATAGTGCTTCACCATTTTGTGTCTAGAGAACTGACAGTTTTTTCTTGTCGTCTTCAGACAGATCATTTGAGCTTATTTTTAAAAAAAGCTGCACTCACTAGGTAGCTGGGAAAATAATGCTGTTTGAAGATGTCCTGTCACTGTTAGTCATCAGTGACTCTGGAAGAGTTCTGGCCTCCTTTTTGCCTTCCCCTCTCTTTTTAATCAAGACAAACTGTAAGAGATATCATGTTCCAAAGTTGCCCTGAGAGTTTTCTTTTTCATATCCACTGGTTGCCGACCTGTGTTGCATTCTGGCTGCTCTGTGATGTTTTCACGCTGGGCACACTTTGGTGCAAAGGATTTTACTTCAAAGCAAAAGTAACTTGCTCAGCCCTGCATAGTTGAGTAATTCAATGTGGGTGGAAGATGTCAGTCGTGTTTTTGATAATTGATATCTGTGTTGCGCTACAGAAAGCAATTCTTAATAGTCATAGAGTAATTATATTTACTCTTGGTATATGGTAAATATGGTAGGTGCTGTGAGTGAAGTAACCAAATGAAAGTTGTGCCAGGGGAGGTTTAGATTGGATACTAGAAAAAAAAAATCTTCACTGAAATGGTGGTCAGGCATTGCGATAACCTGTCCAGAGAAGTGGTGGAATCAGAGTTCCTGGAAGTGTAGGAAAAAAATAGATTGTGTAGGGACATGGGTTAGTGCTGGACTTGGCAGTGCTAGGTGAATGATTGGAACTGAAGATCTTGGAAGTCTTTTTCCAACCTTAATGATTCTGTGAATCTGTAGATTCTCCTCAGGTGCTGATGAGCCCTGTATTTATGAGCACAGTGTTGTGGTAATGGGGAAAGTGCTGGTTTCTCTGCACTGGTGTTCCAGATTTCTGACCTGGAGAAAGAATCCTTTCTGGGGAGAGGTGGAGACTTTGGTTTTCAGTGTTTGCTCAATTCTTGGCATTTCTGCTGAGACTGCTGATCAATTAGTGCTAATTGTGCTGGCTTTTGGGATATGGTCCTGGAACAGTCATCTGAGGTCACCGCATTGTGTCGCCTGCTGTCTTTGGACTCAGTTTCTGAACTGTGATTTTTGCTTTCCTATTTTTCCTTTCTTTTAAGAGAGGATGCATTATTAACCCTGAAATAATCACTTACCCTTCACATTCAATTTTGGATGTTCCATATCAAATACTTGAAGTCTCTTGGTTATTATTCTCTTATTTTTTGCTACAAAGAGTAGTATTTTTTGCTGCAATTTCCAACACAGCAAGCTATTTGAAACAAGTGTCTTTCTCCTCTTTCTGTTACTGAAATTAAACTTTAAATTTCAGAGGTTAAATTAAAGTTACTCAATATTTGAAATTCTTGGGCACCTCTGAGAAAGTTGGAAGCATAATAAAAGATTACACAAAATCTCAATTCCCCATTTTTTTTTTCTTTATTAGCAAGCATGACAATTTCCTCTCTTGGAAGAAGCCTGTCAATGATGTTTCACTTCTTTGCTATGTGTTTGCATCAGGAGTTAAAAGCACTCCCTCAGCTATTTCAGTGAAATAGCTATATATCAATTTGTAGGCCATTATCTTTCACTTCATATAACCCAGCAGTGTAATGATAAGTTAACTTTGAATTTCTTTCCATAGTTCTCAGTAAGAAGAATGCAGTATTAAGGGTACTTCTAAAGGAAAATAAGGGAGATAATTAAGAAAGTTCAGTTGAGGAATTTGGATGTAGACATGACCTTCCACGAGCATTGTCTCTAAGTGAGCTGATGTGATAAGGCACTTACATAGGATTAGTTACAATTATTCAGATTTAGAAGACAAGTGGATTCTAGAACTTTTGCACTAAGCTAGAATTTTGATTAATACTCATTTTGTCTAAACTTCCTTTTTACCAGATGTCTGAATTTGTCTTACTATTACCTGAAATCTTGAAATGTATCATTGCATCTCAGACTCCATTGGATGAGGAGAGCAGTTTTGTTTTAGTTGAAAACAGGGGTGTCTCCTCTCCTTTTTTTCAGTGTCAGAGGTGTGGCAATGATCTCTTCCATAAGGAGAAACGGTCATTCTGCCAGCAGAACCTGAATACACATTTTGCAAGTGTTTGGTTGTGACTGAAATGAGGGATGGAGGTGAGGGATGTTCTTTTAAAAAAACACTGAAAATATGGATTGCCTTTTAATCATGGTGTCAACTATTGTTTTAATTGGAAAAGAGTGCAAAACAACCCCAAACTAGCCCATAGATTTTGTGATTGTGGAGAAATCTTTGGAAGTTGTGATCAAGTTCTAAGAACTATAGCAGGCTTTATCCATTGGAAAAACCTCTTGTTTAAACTATCATTCAATAGCAGTCTGAAGTATAGCCTGGCTTTCTGCACTTCAGGAGTCCTTTTTGTTGTCTAAAGCCAACATCACGTCAGCCTCATAGATTGACAGTACCAGATAAAAGTTTCCCTCTATGGATTAAAGTCAGTTCAAGGAAGGGAAAGTGTCAGAGGAAATAGCACTGCTAGAACTTGCAGCATGGTTTTATTTCAACATTGCTGGTAAGCGACTGCAAGAGGAGGGTAGCTTGTAATGTCTACTTGGGTGAAATGGCAACCACTTGAGATTGTCTAAAGCTGCTCACCTGTTCCTGTGGCATAGAAGGTGATGCTTATTTGGTGATACAAGTCGTTGTTGGTGGTACACAAGCTGATGGTAACAGTGATCAGAAGTGAGACATTATAGGCTGAGCAAAAAATTAACAGCTGTAAGGGAGAAGAAATTAAGCCATCTAATGATGTTACTTTTGCATATTTTATTAACTTGGTTGTCAGCGTGCCCACTGTAAGTTTCTTTTGCCAGGTGACTGCTGCTAGAATTTATGTTGATCTGTGTATAAATGACCTTTACCATTTTTGAATTGAGGACAAAAAAACCATATATGCCTAGAATATACCTATTTTTTTTCTTGTAGGAAATCAAGAGAAATGAAACTTACCTGCTAGTTGTTTTTATACTCTCTAAATGGCAGATCTAGAACAGCATGCAATAAATTTTAAAGTAGAAATGAGAAGGTGAAGGAAAGCTCTACACTATATCTTTTTCAGGCTTTAGTCCAATTGTGTAGGACATGTTGAAAGGGAACTGTGATTTAGATCATCTTAGAAAGCCCAGGGCATAAAGCTAAGTATAATAATTTGTCTTGTTTAGCATTGTTTAATTTGATTATAAAATATGTTTAGATTTTATGACTCTTTTGGTATTGTCCCAGCATCTTTGCAAGAGATAAGTCTTTGGCAGTGGCATTTGTGTAGTGACTTAGGGAAAAATAAAATGAGATTAAAGACACTTTAGAAAGAGAAACAGCTGGCTTACAGTTTATAATGATGGTATGAATTTCGTGGTCTTGTTGTTTCACCTAATGGTGATTTACTGGAATGGTTTTTGAAGTCAGAGTCAACACACTGAAACAGAGAACTGGCAGTCGGTCATTACTGTGCTGGGAGTATTGTGGCTTCAGTTTGTAATAGAGCCTGGAACTTTTGCAGACAAGGTGGCCAGAGTAAATGAACCTGTTGAAAAGACAAAAAGACATAAAATACCACAACTAGGCACTGAGCTACAGAAAACAGCCATCTCCCCAGTTGTTGCAGCACTGTGTGGTTTGTTCTTCTGATGCAACATTTTAGTAGATGCTCTAAGGTGAAAGTAGAATAAATTGCTGTTGCTGCAAGAAAAGTGTGAGAGACTGGGTGACATGAAATAACTGCTCTGGAGAATTTGTCACTACAGGAAGCAAATGAGCCGTGATCCCTAAGCAAATGCTGACACTTGTGTTGATTTTTTTTTTTTAACCTTTCCTCCTTCCCCAGACCCCTAAAATTTTCACCAACAGAAAATGAATGCTTCTTGTTTCTGATACAGTCCCTTCTCAGACTTTGCATTATTTCTGTGATTTGACTGCTTCAAGCAGCAGAACTGTCAGGGTTTGCACAAATTACCAAGACATAAGAGAAGCTGCACCTTCTTTTTGTTCGCTCTTGTGCTGTAAATCTATGCAGATGCACAGGCCATCGCTGCCTGTGGCTTTCTTTTTGTAAAAGAAAGTACATTTCAAATTTTTTCAGTGGAAGAAAGCAGAACAAAGGAAAGTAAATAAAGTGCTGTTCCTTTTGATAACTTGTGGCTAATTTCTTTCATCATAATTTTATCACAGCCATGGGAATTTTGTGTGCTGATATTCCTTGTTACTGTAGCTGGTTCTGGCAACTTCCTTTGCGTGATCATTTGATATTAATTTTCATATGTGCCACCCACTGGTTTCTCTACAGGAGGCATCACAAATGCTTGGTGTTCACTTTTTGAGGGAGGTGGAAGCCCTACTTCCTCTGCCTCATGAGCACTTTCCCAGCTGATGCAGTGTAGGTGGAGATGTAATTGTAAACGTAAAGTAGAATGAAGCATTTTGTCACTGTGTGTTTTGGAGAAACGACAAAAGTCCATGGCTTCAAAGTAGTGTTATCCTGTATTTTGTCCACTCGTCATATTTGATACTGCCATTTGATTTCACTAATAATAGTTCTGAGATTTGGCAAAGTGAATACTGCAGAAGGTTTTCCTGTGGTACCATTGGTATGTAAGTTCTTTTAGGGTGAGACTAGAAAAGTATTAGAAAGTATTAAATTGCACTGTTCCTGTGATCACAGTGAAGCTGTGCATGGAAAGGAAAGCTGCTCCCTTATCCAGTCTTGTCTGTCATGGTATTTTTATAGATGTGTGAATGAGGTGAGCTATGAAATTCAGCCTAAGTGATAAAATGGATTTGATTTAAAATGAGAGACATAGTGGTGTGGAGGTATATGATACGACTGTACCCAAAAGGGCCTTTGAAATTGCAAATAGAATTTAGCAAGCAACCTTCTTCCTAAAAACATCTGTTCCTTATGATAGGCAAATACATGCTAAATTTGCTACTGGAGTTTAAAGAGAGGTATAAGTTGGGTACTTGTGGTTCTGATACAGCATTTCCTTTTGAAGTTTTAATGTGTCAAAAATATTTTTTGTTGAGGCAGAAGCCCCAGATTTTTGGGCTTGCATGTGGAAAGATGAGCTATGTATGTATACAAGGGTTGTGTGATGCTATAGATGGAATTGGAGATGGATGAACTTTATCACTGAGTGATTCTGGAAGATTCTTCCCTTGTATTTGAAGACACTTTCCTTGTATTTGGAGATTTTAAATGTATATATGAATTCAGTACAGAAAGATCAAGTAGGCGTTTGAGGTGACGTTATCTTCATGTTTCTAGTACATAAAGAAGGAATCTGAGTGGTAAGAAACAGTGCAGATAAAAGCACAGAAACTTGCTTGTTACCCAGTCTTAGCCCAATGCTGAGATCATCTCTTCCTATGTTGTTTAAGAATATTTGACACCTTCAAAATTAAATTTAAAATTGAGTCACCTTTTTCAAGGTATTAAAGCATTTGTTTAGTATTTTATTCTGATGTGTAAATTAAATTTTATTCCTTATAATTGGGAGAAGCGTATTATAAGGTCCTTCAACTCACCCCAAATCTGAATTTACAGTTCAAGAATATATTCCCATGGTAGCTTGCACATATTTCAATATCTATTGAAAGACCATTGTACTTTCTCCTTTCTCATTTACTCTTTGTTAATTTGCAGTTCATTTAACTGTTTCTGAGAACTAGTGAAGTTAGGGTAAATGACACTTACTCCCATTCCTATATTCCCAAGGTTTGTTATCCTGTCATTGAAGGATATTAAGTAAACCTGACATGATTTTTGACAAATCATGGTGCCTGGTGCTTATTTTCTTCTTATGTATCATGTGAATACTACTTTTTTTTTTTTTCCACAGGAATTGAATAAAGCTTATGGACAGTAAATTCCTTACCTCCTTCTTTAATTCCTAATTTAAAGAGAAGGAGTTGTATCTATATTTTTCTGCCATCTTCTGTTGGTGCTCAGAGATAACTGCTATAGCCTTAGACATTAATGGCCTATTATTTAAGTATTATTTGGCAGATTTAATAAGTTATACATAATTTGAGAAAGCCACACTTACTACTTCTTGGCCTTTTCTCTCCAGTCAAAGCTCAGATTTTTGCTGCTTCATCTGTGTGGTTAAATAGTTATCTGAAACACAATATTCCTCATTAGTGAGATTGGAAGCAGAGGAAAGTATTGAACATTCCTTCCTTTTCAGCATAATTACTTAATAGCTTTCCTTTGTGGTCTTGTTACTAGCTTGAATAAAACCCCTGCTGTATTCAAAAAGTAACATCATGGATAAATACAGGAATTAAGGTATCATTTATTGAGTTTGTTTCTCTATAAAAGAAACTAACTATTCCCTTAGTAGGATGTTTAATTTCAAAACAATATAGTAATTTTGTTGTTGTCATTGATAAAAATAACAGCTCGTCTTTGTATTAAGAAGGTGGATCTGCAGGCAAGCAGTGAAGTAAACGTAGGCAGGATGGTATAGAAGTGAGTCTAGAAATATCTGTGCAAACAGTCTGATCCGAACCTTAAACCTCATCATGTGTGTTATTACATGAATGCTTGAATTAGTGTGTATATCAGACACCTTTGCCAGTTTTTTAATATCCAGTTAAAAAATAATTGATTTTATGATACTGGAAATCGGGGACCTATTTTGAACAAATACTATCTATATCTTAGATCAAGGGTTTGGCAATGTCTTCATACTTAAAGGCAAATGTGGAAATGAATGACACATAGTAATGAGACCTACCTGTCATTCTTCCAAGGAAGGTTGGTTACACAAGGGTGTCTGTATAGATCTTGCTGAAGTGATAAAGTGTCCAGTTGGCACTGAAAAGAAGGCAGGGATTTTGCTTCAGTTACATTTACAATGGGAAAGATGGCATTTTTGGAACCTTTTTTTGCTAATTGGAAACTGAGCATATCATAGAACATGTTTTGACAGTGAATGGTATATGGAAAACAGGCATAAAGAAGAATAAAACCACAACAAAGCCTCTCTTCTGATCACTTAAGCATGGAAAATTCAAGTGGAGGGAATTAAAAAGGATTATGATATTGTGCATTTTTACCTTTAAAGACTGTGAAAAGCTTAGTAAGTAAGTAGCAAATTGTTTAAACAGATGATAAATGTTTGAGGGCACTGTATCATCTTTTAGGTCTGCTTAAAGAAATTCCAAAAAGCTCCATGATGGCTTACAAAATGGATTTTTCTGGAGTGCACAATACAAATTGTGTACATGTATAGCTATTTAAGAAATTATAATACGAAAAACTAAGGCAAATGATGCTTCAATAAAGAAACCTAATATTAGTGAAGAAAATTGAAGGCTAGTTTAATGAGCTTTTTGATAAGAATACTTGTATATACACAGGAATACTTGCTTCTTCTGGAGTTGGTAATGGATCTTTGGTTTGGAACTTGCTAACTGTAATGGAATCTTTGTTTAAATTAGGTCCAGCAGTGAAAATAAGGGGAAATAAAAGGATAATGTATTGATAAGCAATGAACAGCAAGAAGATCCAAAAGATTTAAATAATTAACCTGACTTTGCAAATACACTATAAAAATGTTTTGCTGTTTTTATACCTTCCTGTTATATATTTTCTGTTGTCATATGTTTTCTGCTTCAGAATCTGGAAGATAATTTTTGGTGCATCTCAGAGGAGGGCAGCCTTTGGTTTTTGTTTCCAACATGTATCAGTTTTATAAAGGATTGAAATGCCTCAGAAAAGCTTATAGCTTGTTGCTTGTTACTGCTGCCTCTCATGCTGATTTGTCTTGATGGTCTCTCTTTAGCCTCCCTGCTGTCTGTGTTTCACTTTCCACTTGGGCTACAGACTGCCTTCAACCTCTGTGCTCCTTTAACCACTGCACAGCCTGTGCTTGTTCAGTGCTCTGCTTGTTGATATTCTTGGCTCCAAGCTCCTGGGTGTCAGCATAACACAAGTAATTAATCACAGAAAGCTGATCATGCTTTGCTGAAGTCTTAAGCTTAAACCATGAGGTGGTACCAATGGGAAAAACTGTCAAAGCCCTTCAGTTGGAATTCCTGGCTGATGTCTCTCTGTGGTCTCCATTTTTTTTTGGCATTGGTGTTATGGTTTTATTTTCTGTGCTTTTTCTTCCACATATTCATGTATCCATTTATACAAGAGATTTGTGTTTTATGTATTCTCAACAGGAGATGACAATTTTGCATACTTGGAACAAATGCTATCTTTTTCCAGCTAAGGGTGGTCATCATTTTCTCCCTGTCTTATTAGTTGGCGTTGCTGAATTTTTGGTGTTTCTTGACATTGTTTTAAAATGTTGGTCTGTGAATGCATGATTAAAAAGCTCTGCGTGCAGCAGTAAGATTCCACTATGGACAGCAAAAGAATTATTTAGCTCTCCTCTCACTTTAGGCTCTTCAGCACTACGAGTACTGTACTAAGTACTATGTACTAAGAATTAGCTATTAATTACTGTTTTGCTCTTTTGAAATAGCAGTATTTATAGTTGGTAATTACGTCTGAATTTATTGAAAATAAAAATAATAAAAGCAAGGCTTAAACTTTTCTCTCTTAAAGTAGCTTTATGATGAATGCATGGAGTGTTAGCCATCTGAAAAGATGTAGGTTACATATGTGTGAGGTGTCACTGGAGGTTACTATTTAGCATCTGGTAAATAAAATTTACCTTTTTTATAATCATTCTGACTTGCTTGGGAATAGGGATTTATATTTTTACAGCTTCAGTAAAGAATAATAAATTACTTATGTGTTTCATAATTTAGGGTGGAAGCGCTCTGTAAATGAAAAGCTTTTTCAAAACAAGCAAGTCACTTAACCTCATTAATCTAAACTAACTTTTTGCCTCCATTTTGTCATTTCTATAAATTTTAAAAGTAATAAAGCAGAGCTTTTTATGAAGATGGAATGGCCTACTGGTTGCCAAGTGTCTGTGATGGCTGCACAAGTTAGGGTTCTCCTTCCTCCTGTGCCATCAAAGATGGTGATTAAATGCACAGAGCTGTGATATGGCTGTGGATTAAGTTGCTCATCCAAAAAAAAAAAATCTGAAAAGCAAAACCACTCCAAATGTACTGATTATGTTTAAATAGTGTAAACTTTCACATTTAAATATAAAAATGACTGTTTTCTCACTTAGAACGGTAACTGTACCGTTCCTGTCAACGTGTGACATAAATACTCACACATGGTCTTAAAGGATATGAATTACTGATACATCCAATTTCAGATTCTCAACTTTCCATGCTTTTTTATGGCTTATGCAAGCAAATTTCTCCTTTTTAAAGATTGTTCTGGCATCTTTAGACTTTCCAAATGAGAAAACTCACTCCTTGATGTATTGTATGGGTTTGATGTGTGGGTAGGTCATCTGCAAAAAACCAGGAGTCAGGCTGTGATCATTCTGTAGTGGGTGACCTACCAGCCCACATGGAGTTGATGATCAGCCACTTAAAAGGCCTGGATTTTCTGGTAATTCATTCCCAGTCATAAAATAGTAATAGTGACACTTACCTTGGATGAAAGGAGATGCTAAAGTGAAGGACTTTTGATAGATGTTTTTTCCTAAATTTTCCATGAATGCCCATAATTAAAGTTTAGACCGATTTAATTTTTTTTTTTTAAATAAGTGTGCAGGTGTGCAGCATGTGTCTTAATGTAGAAAACTTTAGTTAGATAAAACACTAAGGAACCAAAGAAAGGTGATCTAATGCCTAACTTTCTGACAGACCCTCTATTCTGTATTGTTTTCAAGGTATAATTTTACACAATGATTAAACAGTTATGGAGATTCACTGAACTCTGGCATCGGTATTTTAAGTACTCTCATTTTTTCTATACTTATGAGGTTTGAAAGCAACAGTCTCTGCAATATTAAATAAAAAATAAGAGAAAAGAAAAAATATTAGTACCAGTTTATCTTGATTAATGTTGCCTTTTATCTCATGGTCTGCTTAATTCTTCAAGACATTTAAATGCAGAAAATCTATGGGTGGGAGACTAAAATGAGAAGGATCAGATCTGAAAGTCTATTGCCCAGGAAAGCTGGGTGTGGGTAGAAGCAAGTAAGCAGAAAACGGAATTGACACTTATTAATGATGACTAGGGTAATGCCTAGAAGTCAACCTGATTCAGGATGTCTTTACACCATGTGAGGATCAGAACAGTCAAAGTACTCCTGAAGCAAGTATTCCCTTGCTTGTCATGGGCCTTAATGTGAAATGATTTTGTCCTATAGTTTAACTTCGTCTCAGATTGTGTAATACATTGAGAAGAGAGAATTTTTAATCTTCTCTCTCCTTGTTCTTTATACTCTAATAGCACATAATTTTTAATCTATTCCTGTAGACCCAAGTTATGTTTATTCCACTGCATGATTGCAATTTAACCTCAGCTGGCAACTAAGCATCATGCAGCCACTTGCTTTCTCTCCCACTCTCGTGGGAAGGGGAGGAGAATCAGGAGAAAACCCCAAACATTTGAGTTAAGGACACTTTAATAACTGAAACAAAGTAACATATAATAATGGATGTAGACAATCCATATGGATAAAATAGATAATAAAAAACATACTACTACTATTACTACTAACTATAAAAAATAATAGTAATGGGACAAAAAGACCACAAGTGAAAAAGAAGCACAAGTGATGCACAATACAATTGTTTATCACCTGTGGACCAATGCCCAGTCCATCTCTGAGCAGTGATTGGCAGCTCCTCTAAAGTAAATAAATGTGCTTGTAAGATTTAAAAAAATATGGGTGCTTGTAAGATTTAAAAAATATGCTTTGTAGTTGACATATGTATTTGTTTAGAAAATACATGGTATTCAAAAAAGTATGCAGGCAGCTTAATGTAAGATGCCAGTTTCTGCCTAGAGGGGTCTTTATTAACTGAATTATACCTTTGGAAATAAAAAGAATAGGTTTTTTCCCCATGCCCCCCCGTTGGAAATCAAATTAATACATATGTCCAATAATAATTTGAATCACAATATTTACTTTTAGGAAGATAATAGAAATGTCCTCTATCTCAGTATGGATTAATGAAGATTGGTGATATTCTGCCACCTTCCAAAGGAAACTTTATTGTTCCCTGGTTTTATCATAAGTTTAGTTGCTAACTAAATGGTAAGATTTGATTTCTTTATCTGTTTCTTAGGTTCAGCAGCATACAAGTATTAATTGCATTTTTTAATACAGAGCTTAATGCATTTTTGTTCTGGAAATATTTTTGTGGCTGTGCCCCAAATTAAACAGTAGTTCATCCAGCTGGTCATCACTATCTTCCTTGACAGAAGTGTCAGGTCTTGATGCTTGTGCTCACTTCAGGTTGAAAGTTTGTAGCCTGCTGTCAGGTAAGCAAGTTTGATCTTTGACCCTTTTTTGCATAGTGTTGTTGGAAGTTGAAAACATCACGCAAAATCAAGTGCTGTCTATGCTATGACAGGAAAGCATAGAGAGAGTCATTAAAGGCAAGAGCTGTATCTAAAATGACAGAATGTGTGTTGTGATGGTGCCCAAAATGTTCAGCACTAGATTAAGTGCTTCCATCTGCTAGGCAGAGTAGATCGTGATGTTGCCAGGCAGGTAGCATCAGTTCACATATCCTGTTCTCCTGTAAGAATAAATTGTCATCTATTCATGTTTATACTTTGTCCATTACATGTCAGTGTTTTAAAAAGAAAAAAAAAATACCCTCTCAGCCAATGAGCTTTTTTTTTGTTTAAAGTCTCCATAAAGCTTTAGTGTATTCCCCGTTCCTAGAAGTTTTCAGTAGCAGGGATGTCTTCAAAATGGTGTTCACTTTCAATTGTTGCTATTTCATTTTTTAGAAGGAAAAGTTGCCAAATCTGTTTTTCCTTTTCCATACTGCCCAGTATTTAAATTGCAACCATGGATTCTGGATTTGGATAGCAACTATTTTAACTGTGAAATTGCCACTCCTAAGAGTGGCTGGAGGTAAGGAGTTGTTAGCATTCGGGTGGGTTTTTTTTTACCTTTTTTATTACTGTATTCAAAAAGCTTGCTCCTGTATTGAGTGTTCTTCCTACCTAGTGTTGGCTCCTCAATTTACTGAGTCCTTTTGTCATTGTGTTTCTTGATTCTTTACTTCAGCTTCCTTTGGAGGGTGAGACTGGCATAAGAATCCTGTGTGTCTTTCACAGCATCCCAGTGACCCGGATTGTGAAGTGGTTGTAGGCACCCTCTTGCAATTTTCTTTCAGTAAAGACTGGTTGAGTTTCTTGCTGTGTCATTACAGATCAGCTGACAAAAAGGTCACTGACAAACCACAATATTAAGTTTCTGCAGTAAGTTCAAGTGCAACAGACATGCATAAGATGTTCTCCAAAGAGTCATGATCTCTCTGGGCAGCAGATATATGAAAGAAATCATGACACCCTTCAAGAAAATTTGACTTGGCTTACAAAAATAAAATGGCTGCTTTAAATAACTGTGTTTACCTAATGGCAAAACAGCTTTTGATTAGATGTGTGTGTGAGCATATATTTTTCTTAAGTGTGAGGGAATTTGACTTTGCATGCAAGGCACTCACTTGTACCTGCTTTAGCCCAGTGCTTTGATACAATCTCTCTGACTGATACACCTTCTCAAGAGTTTGCTGTGCCATAGCCTCAGACAGATGTTTGTCCTGATGTGTGCTCCTGGCCAGGAGGCAGGAAGGCTCAAGCAGTCTCCAATGAGCAGTGTGCTGCCTGCAGTGAGTGTGTGCTGTGGATTTTTGCATCAAGTTTTGCTGTTCCTGGGGTGCAGGGAGATACATTTTGTGGCACCCCAGCAAGGTGTCTGTAGTATGACCTTAGCCAGGAGTTTGTCTGTGCTGAGATTCCAGAGCTTGGGAGATCTGATTATGGCACGCTCTTGAATGACTATAAGCAGTTTCATTATTTTATCACTGTTAAATATTACTGCAGAGTCAATGAGATTGTTTTACTGGCAAATCTCTTAAGACCTTGGTGACAAGTTCAAGTAAATACAAAAGTTGAATACAGATCTGTGTGTGCAGTTCTGTGCATGTCTCTGTAAGACAAGATTTTAAACCCAGGATTTATGTTGGAAAAAAGATAAACAACATCGTGTCTCAAACACCTGAGAACTACAAAATTTAGTACTCAACCTGTCCAGCTTGAGTTATTAAAATCCTTATCTGCCTAATTAGTCTTTGATAGCTTGTCACCTAATAGCCTGGAAGAATTATTTACAAAAAGTGATAGAGTTTAAAGGAAAAACTGGAGAGGACTGGAGACTGCCTTGAAGTTGGATGTAAGAGGTGTAATAAGCTGGCAACAGCAGTGTCTGCTTGTGGATTTGACTGCTGATTTACTTTTTCTTGAGATTTAGCAGAGGCACTTCAGTGTTCCTTGGTGGCTTCCATGCTGACAGCAAAGTGGGCCGAGACTTTGTCATCTTTTTGAACCTGAGCATGACCTGATTTAAAATCAGCTTAGAGGCTTGGTGTTGTGTTGTTTCATCAGTATTGTAATGATGCTTTTCAAACAGGCACTTGCAAAAATGCTTCTCTGCTCTAGAATGTTAATGACATTGTAGATGCAGACACCTGTGAATAATATGCACATGGGGATGTGTAAATCCTGGGCAGCTGTACCAAAAAAAATATCCTTGTGTATTTTGGCTTATTCCACATATATTTGTGGAAAGTGACAGAGTTCAGTATTGCTGAAGATGTAGTGCTTAATCTGCTGAAAAAAACCCTAATTCATCATAAAATTAGAGTTCTCGTAAATGTTGATTATTTACAGGAAAAAACAAAGTACTACCGTGGGAACTAATCTCTGGGATAAGGAGAGAACAAAACAAACCAACCTAGAAAGGCAGCAGCCATGCTAGATATTATTTTCCACCAAATCAGGCTGATGTTTAGAACAAATTAATCTACTTTAATCCAGTTGCATTTTTCTGTTGGCAATAGATTAATGGTTTTAATCATTATGTAGCATTTATAGTGCATGATAAGAATGGCACTTTACAGAAATAGAGATTAAAACCTGAAGAACTTGCAGTCTTAATCAAAGCAAGTGATAAATGTTGTAAAACCAGAGAGAATCTGTTGTATACAAGCAGTGTCTGTTTCTACACTTGGTTGCAAAGATGTTGGCAGACTTCTTTAATTATCTTCTTAGCAAGAGAACCAGAATAGGTGATGCTAGCAGTAGAAAACAAGAAGTTGTAAGTAGGAGAGCTCAGTGTGCTGGAAGGGAAACCCTTCCCACGTATCCATGTAGGAAGGGGGTGTAAGGCATAAATTGGAGATTGAAGGGAGTCTCCAAACACTATGTGAAAGTGCTTTGAAAAGAAAATTGAGGCAGTCAATGGTCATGCTACTTGAAGCACCAGAAGAAATGGTTTTGTGCCCGATATGTTGATTAGATTGAATTTAAATATGATGGTCAGAAAGGAAGAGGTAATGCAGCTGACAGGAAAGAAAGATAATGTAGGTTTTTTTCCTGGCAGCTGATGAGAAATATACTCACTTCGTAAGTATCCTAGAGGGATGGAACAATATTGATTTAAAACAATATGGTGTAGTCACAGAAAACTGAGAGGATAATGAGATTGTTGTTTATGAAGCTGCTGGATGGAAATAAGGTAGTTTGTCTGTGCAGTGTTACTGAAATAGCTTTTAGCCCCAACCTCTGGTTTCTCAAAAATTCCAAAGTAGTAACTGTTCGAACTCTAGCACTTATTAAGAGTATCAAGTCTTGGCAAATACTGTGTGTTATGGAACATAGTTCTCAAGCTGTTTATGCTTGAGAAAAGAAATTCAACTTATAGGTACCCTGCTTTCTTAGTCCTATTGCAAGTATTCTACATCTTGCAGCTTCATGTGGAATTGCTACATTTCACTCGTTTTACGTGAAGAGTAAATTACAGGCTATTATCTATTACCCAAATAATTCCAAATGCTGCGTGTACAAAGGAACTGTGCTGTGCCATAAATGAAAGCATTTTATTTATCTCCCTGAAAGTGTCTAGAAGTAATTACTTCCAGTCCTGGTCAGCTAAATATTGAATTCAGATCTGCTCTGGGAATAACCATTTTCTTAAAATTTAGGATAGTATAATTACTGGAGAAGTAAAATCTTTGCCTTCAAGATATACCCACAAAGTTAATGTCTCCATTTTTGTTGCACTGAAACATGGTGGGTTTTTTGTTTTAGCTCCTGCCAGTTTCTGCAAATAAACCCTGAACTCTCAACATTCTCCGGTTTTGTTTCCCTTTTTTAATAGTAAAGTGCCATCTGTTCAGTAGGAAAAAAAAAAAAACAACAAAAAAGGAGGACTGCATGTTAACATTCATGAAGCAATTTGGGATATAGGCAGATATAAAGATAGTAAGAACTATTATTACTGCAGTTTTATTTATTATTAACTCAATATGTTTTTCCCACACAAAAATTACTCTGGTATTCAAATGGCTAATTTTACAAGTACTGCAAATTCCACATGGAAATTAATCAGTTGTATACAAGTGCTGCATATGCAAAGAATGATGTTCAGCTGCATGTGGGATTTTTTTCTTCTGATTGTACAACATTTAAATTTAGCAACAGAAGTATAATGAGTTTCATATTCTGTGCAAAGGACTTCATGCTTTATCTGCTTTATCAGCAGAGCAGCAGAATCTGAAAAGTTTCTAAAGGGAAATTTTAGAAAGAAGGGAATGATCCTTCCACTAAAGAAGGGAATGATCTTGAAAACTGTAGGAAGCTGGAACTGGTAGCTGCTGTTCAGTGCCAGTGGGATGTGGCTCTCTGTATTCAAATCAGAAATGGTCTCTTGAGGGAAATCTCTTGTAGCAGGCTTGTCCCTCCTATTTGGATTATATCATCAAGTGCAGAACTTAAGAGTGCAGAAACTGTTCCGGATGAAACTGCACTAGAAGATAAGTCCCAAGGCGCACCAAATCATGGTCCAAAGGCACTGGTAGAGGCATGCAGTCTGTAGGGTCGTATGAGAATTATCTTGAAGCCCTGAAAGAGGAACACAGCAAATGTTTGCATTCCCCAGGTCTGTTCCTGTTACATTTCTGAGCTTCCTGATACAGATGTGGCCTGTATCACAGCCTGTCTGCTACAGTACTGTGCAAGAGCAATATTATAGTTGGACAGGAGAAACACTGCTATTGCAGTGCTCTTCATCAGGACAGATTTCCAGGGTCCTCCTCACTCTTAGTGAAGCAGATGCTCTGCAAACAGATTAAAAATATTTTCCTTGCATTGATTAATCCAAAGTGCAAAGTAGGAAATGGGTGGGTAGACCTACATATGTAATCAGAGTGGCAGGGGGCAGGGCCACCATCCTCCTTGTCTAAGTAGTTGAGGGTGATAAATACCATTTAATTATGTCATTGTCATACAATGGGTGGTCACTTTTCCTAGTACTACAGTGGTACAGATCTGTTCCTCAGATTTGAATATGAAGTGTGCTTCCTAATTGCTTGGGGCAACTCAGAAATCAGCTGACAACATCTGTCTGTGTATTCTCTGTAGAAATACTGGTGCTCCCTGACCTGCCATCTCTCCCTGTTCTGTGGCCCTTTATTCAAGCTTTGTGTTAAAGAAGCAGAATAACTTTGGTAGGTTAAGTCTGAGCATCAGATTCACTTCTTTTGGCTTTGTGGTGGAAAGGCGGGCTGGAGGATTGTAGAGGATTGACTCAATTTTATCATTCTGATTATGAATTTCTAATGCAAACAAAATATTAGGAAAACATTATTAATATTGTCTTGTTAAATAATAAAGTTAGGAGATGCTAGTTAAGGTCAATCATGTAGCTTTAATTTGCCTCCCTTGTATGCATATGAGTTATGATTCGGTCCTTAATTACATGTTTTTGCTATCTTTCCACTCTCCTCTTGCTTTGTTTAGTGTGCAAAAGCCAATACTTGCTTACTGAACATCTGCTCAGGGTTTTGTTTTTTTCTCCACTTCCTTTTAGTTTAATATGGGATTCAATTCCTTTTTTAGATCATGCTGTTGAAATCTTATGTGCGCAGTATTTTTTGTTAGACGCTTTTTTTACAATGTTGTCGAGCGTTATTTGTGGCCCTATAGTGCCCAGATGTTTAAGATATAGTGAAGTTGTCTGCTAAAGTGAACCCTTTACTCAGATTTGCGATTAGAAACAAAAGAGATAAACCGTGCAACAGTTTCTGGATCCTTGAAGTGTTCAAGATGCTTCTTCTTGCTTATCTGTGCTGTGGCTGCACTCTTTAAACCTTTTGCTGTTCCTAGAACACCTTTCACTGACTTCATTTGAGACTACAGGCTCTTGGCAGGGCCTTCAGACCAGTGCCTGAGGTCTAAAGTCTGGGATCTGAGCATAGGGAATGTGGTTTTGCTTCTTTTGGCAAATGAAGGAATTGGTATAACGTGGTTTTGACAAATATCCTGCAGGATTTTTGTGACAGAGGTGAAAATAGGTATAGACAAGGAATCCTATTAAATAGCTAGTCCAGTTGTTTTAGAATAGTCTTCCTTTCTTTTGCTGACAAGAAGGTGACTGAAGGATAGGTTCCCATACTGGTCTTTAGCTGCAGGCTTTGCACAGCATTTCTTGTTCAGTTGCTTCTGCAAATGTTGATCCTTCCAACTGTACCCTCCCAGACCCATTTTCTTCCTCCTGTTTTCTCTCTGTGGTGGCTTGTTCCCATCCTAGTCGTCTTCCTCAGCATGTCCAAATGTTACTGCTGTGGCTTCCTAACTCAGTTTGCTTTTCTGCCAGTCATGCTTTCCTCCTCTCTCTTTTTCTCTTTACCCTCTGGGTTTAGGTCCCAGGTTCACTCCAGTTCCTTGTCCAGTTTCTGTTCTTCCCACCTGCTGTTTCTGGCTTTTGTGTTGCAGGTGTTTCCACAGTGTGGTCCAGCCTATCTTCTTGTTATTCCTTTCTTTGCCAGTTATGTCTGTTTTGGCAACTCCACATGGAAAACCTGTGCCCAAGTTTGAAACACATGCACACTGGGTATGAATTTGGGGCATTTAGAGTCCTAAAGCTTTTTCTCCTCTGTGGATGGGCTGGCTTTTACTTACTCTTTAATTTATTACATCTGTAATTATTATTACGTTTATATACATCTATTATTTATTTAAATCCTCAGAGGAATAGTCAAATTTTGGTGGATTTTAATGTTGATTTATATTTTAATTTGGTAATAGAGGAGCCAACCCCTGCTTCTGATGTATGCTGCTATAGTTACTATAAATATTGCTTTTTTTCTTGTTTCTTTATTAGGATAAAAGGGGGAAAAACCCTATGAAATGGATAATTCTAGCTTGAATTATTGAATAAATTCAAGTTTTGCTAAAATCATGGGGAAAAGTAAAGAGTTTATAGTTAATGCAGGTAACATTAAGGACTGTGCTGGCTTTATGGCTACCTCTGTTACATTAAAATATTGTTGTATAACTCCTCAGAGAACATAACTGATTGTAAATCTAGAATCAGTTGTTCTGTGTCAGGCCTCTAGAGCTGAGAGTTTTATTCCAAAATCTATATGAGATGAAAATATGCTATCTTAGAGAAGAGAGGTAGTATGGGTATTTCACTAATCATTTTTATTGTACAGTATTTATTTTTATTATTGATACGTAGTTTATTATTTAGTTCTCATGCTATGTACAAGACCTAGATATAGACTGAGACCTTGGGATAAATAAGTTTGAAGGAAAATGGATTTTGCTCTAGTGCATTTTTGCTCTGATAACAGATTTGGGAAATATTTTTTTTTAAAATAATTATTCCATAAGTTAATTAGGCAAAAGTTTTACCTCTGGACAAAAACAACACAAAACCAAAAAGCCAGTCTATTTGAGTGTTTGAATTTTGTTTTGAAGCAAGTAAATTGTACATGCAATGAATGAAAGGTGTGCCTGACTGGGTGTAGATTGTATCTTCCATTTTGAGCAAGCCTGAAGGTCTCTCCCAAACAGAACTCCAGTAGAAGCAGTTCTAGTAAGTTAGTGCTGTGCATTAAAATATGTAATAACCAGACTAGTATGCTGAGGTATTTTCATGCAAACCTTGCTAGGGCATTGCTGAACTGGTGTTTCTGGTGCACAACATTTGTCCTTCACTGGTTTGCATATAAATTTGTGGAGAGGTGGCAAATGTTATGGTAGCTTAAAAAAAACCCCAAAAAACAACACCAAAAAAATACTCAAGTCCTGGAATTCACAGACCAGCAAATCTGGTCTTCGTACCAATAGTGCAGCTAAAAATCATAGAAATAGAATTGGTAGCTATTAAATAACTGTTACATATTGAGAAACAGTTACCAGCTTTTGAAGAGATGCTACACCACAAACCTATTTCAGCATTCTTTAAATTTAGAGTAAAAAGGCCACCATAGAGAGTGATTTAGTCAGCACAGATGATGCCTATATGTATATATTAAAGGGAGGGGAAGCTACTGTGGTTGATGTTTTTGTAGTTAAAAAAACCAAATCCCCTTGTGCTGTCATGGTGTAAGAAGGGGTTGCCTTTTGGATTAGGTTTCTTGATGAACTTTCATGGTTCAATATATTAGTGAATGATGTGTGAAAAAAGGATGAATAATGGGATGCTGAAGTGTACTTGCCTGCACATGTATGTTAAAGACAGCAAAACTAAAATGTACCGTGAAGAGTCACAGTGCTTTCTAAGGTGATTAAAATAGCATATGAAAGACGGTGCCAGAAGAAACAGTCCTAATTACACATGAACAGTAATTGGTTCTTAATTGGCTACACTTCAAAAAAGCATCTTCAGGGTAATTCTGGGTTTGAGTTTAGCGTTGTTTTAGACACAGAATTTTCTAAACAAAACCAAGCAGAGACAGTTTCAGGAATTGAAAATAATTAATAGTTTCTAATAAAAGAAGAGGGAACAGAATAAAAACATTATTTATACTACTGCGTGCCATTGGTAAATGGTGTTACTGAATACTATGATTTTTTGGTTGAATACTATGATTATCCTCAGAAGTTCAGTATAGTATAGTACAGTTCAACTACAAAAGATATTAAGAAAAGTAAGCAGAGCAATTGGATGCCCTGGAAGGTTTAGAATGGGATGAAAGTAAGTAAATTATGACTCTTGGTGTGGAAAGCCATGGCCCATATGCATCTCATTGAAGTCTATAATCTCTTTGAATAGCAAGGAGAAGATGAAGAGGGAATGATTTGTTTCTTATGTCTCCTAACAAGAGAATGAAGAGGTATTTAATGAGGCAGTAAGTTATTAAATAAAAGGAAATACCTTGTCATATGACAGATAATTCAGTTGTAGGACTTAATTCTGAGAGATGATGTAGTGGCCAGATGTAAATGTGAACTTAGTGTTTTGACAAAATCATGGCAAAAAAAATAGTCCATCAGGGTTATTAAACATGATGTTTAGATTGTGTCTGATTCACTCAGTCCCCTGGCTTAGTGACAGTTGAAGACAAGGAGAGTGTGTTGAAGGAGAGATTCCTGCTATTGTATAGCGTTGTACTCTGCAGTCTGACCTCTTGCAGCTGCTTTCACGTTACATTCGTGACTGTGTATCCTGTTCTTTGTCTTATACTAGAAGACAATCCATTCACCTGTTCTGCCTTTATTTAGAAGCAGAAGTAAAATGCAGATTCCTTCCTGGCAAAGAGGCTGAAGACCTTTTCAGGTTTCACATTGCTTGTATTAAGTACTTCTATTTGATAGGATGGCACTATTGTCAGTTGTCTTGTTTTGATCCTTTGAAATGCAAGCTTTGGTTTTGGTTCAAAACTACATTCTGTCTTGAAATAGTAATTGGTCAAGTTGAAGTCTTTTAATGTTTGGGTTTGGGGTTTTTTTTGCTGTGCTTTAGGCTAGGGAGTGATTTTTGTCCTCTGCTGATAAAAGGTGTTTTGATTGACATCAGTGAGCCGACCACTGAGAAACAGTTTGTGACAAAAGAAGAGGAGAAAAAGGACTTGTGAGGATCTAGACATGCATTTGCAGGATAGGTGTATGAAATGCTGGCAGAGGCTCATGCAGATAAACGGATCGTTCACTTGCCAGAGCTGACCCATTTGCTGTTCCTTACGTACTGACTTGTACTCTTACAGAAAAGCTATCAAAAACTGTTCAAACTAGCTCAGTTGTTTGCTTTAGCTTGAGTGTTGTTTATTTCTATCTCTTTCTATCCCCCTGCACCGTATCAAGCAAAGAAATTTCTAAGCCCTCAGTTGCTGGGTGGAAGTCAGCCTGGTCTCTGTACATCTCAGAGGACTACTCAGCACAGAAGGGAGGGAGGAAGTGTGAATACATGCATGTACAGATATTTTCAGTTAATCCCTTCCTAATTGGGTTACTGCTGAGCTCAGTGCTGCCAGCACCATTGCGAGTTTCTGAACATTTTCACTTTTCCTCTGGGAGCTTGTTATTGGAGGTGGTAATCTCACTTCTTTTTTGTATTTAAAAAGTGTTTAAAAAAATTGTAAAGGGAACAAAGTGTATCCTAAAAGCCCTTGAAACAGACTACTATTAAACTTTTATGTTTGACAGGTGGATTTTGAATCTTTAGCAGTACTTGACATTTGCAACCTGATAGACTAACCTCTTCCACTGAATTCCTGGAAATCAAAACTGAAATTGTGGCTGGTAGAAGAGGTATTTAAGACTCAGTTCTTGGAACTGCTTAAGAGAACCAGTGCTCTCTCATGCATGATTCAGCCTCACAAAGATTACATTCCCTATCTTCCAAGTTTTCAGTAAGATAGCTACTGACTTTGATAAAGGCAAAGCATTGATTACCAGTGTGGGAATTTTGATTTTGTGCTATTGTTTTCTTTGTCTCTGTGGTTCAGACCCAGGACTCACTTTTAAATGAACAAAATCTTTTCTGATAATCCTCCCGTTACAATTCACTGAATGGAGAATGTAGATTTTCAAACTCCTCATTTTTCTAAATGACAGCAGTTTAGTATTTGGCTAAGATACTGCTTAGGAAAGGAATAATGCAAATTAAGTAGATAATCTAAACAGAAATTTTCCCCTGGCAAGTGTTTGCATGTAAATGAAAACAAAGTCAGTTTTGTTTTGCCTTTATGATGAAATGCAGGGATAGTTTCAATGTTTCCTCAACTGTAGACTGAAGTCAGAGTCTGCATGACAAAAGTTTGCCAAGTTTGTTTGTATTTTTTGTTTTAAATATTGATATTTTTTGAGTTTTGTTGATATTTGAGCTACTTAGAAAACAAGTATACTGATATATCCTGTATAGTAGAGGATTTCTTTGCGCTTGATCTAATAGCTTCTTGGTGAAATAGTATCACCTTTTTATAACAATTTGCTTGGTTGTTTGTTCCTATTACTCCTGTCAGAAAATTGTGCTAGAATCTCATTATTCTGATGTGTAGAATCCTTTGTCTCTCCTATGTAGTTAATGGAAAGGAGAAAGCTTCATGAGAGGGTAATTCGTATTCGGTCTTTAGGAGGAGAACTTAATTGTTCTGGGTTGCCCTTGGAAAGACTGTGTCACCATTGATGAAATAAATGGTGACTGGTTCAGGTTTTCAGTGTAAATCTGCTTATTCCAGCCTAAACATATTTACAGCCAATCTGTAAAACTGGAAAGCAGAGCATGGTTCCATTAGACAAGATTTTTTTCTTTTTTTTAAGATGGTAGTTTTTCACCACATAGACTTAAATACTCCTATGAAAATATCAAAATACTGGTATGACTTGGTTATATAGATAATTTTCATGTTTTGTGTTAAAGAAAAACAATCATACTAGTAATAATGTAGAGAAGTGTTACTGAGTGAATGACAGGACAAATGGCCTTATAAGCCCCTGTTTGTATGGAATGTTGTAAACAGGAAAAAGTTGATATAAAAATATTAGAGATATTAGTGAGGGCAAGTTTTTGAGGGCCCTTGGGGTTTTTTTTGTTTGTCCTACAAGCTATTGAACAAAAAACCCAACAAAAATTGAATGTAATTAATAAATAAAAGTGATCAATCTGCCTCAAGAGATTGAAATCTAAGATTCTAACCAAAGGAATGCATGTGATGTTGAAGTTCTAATGGATGTTTCAGGTGAAGGGTGTGCTCTTATTTCACCTGTTGAAGATCAAATTGTGACTTTGAATGTTAGCATGGACTCCAAGTTACTCGTGCTTATGTTTGCTTAGTTATTTATTGCAGAATCACATCCTTTCATTGCTACCAGCTTTCTCAGGAGCAGTGGTGGGAGAAATGTTCTGAAAAGGGTGCCAAAGTATTGAACAGAAACAGATTAACAGAAAGGAGATTGCAAACCACTAAGATTTGTATTAATATGAAAATATTCTGAAAATTTATTTTTAGACTAAATAAGTGATTTAATATGGTTCAAATGTCACTTTAGACAAGCTCGTCTAAGATGTTAGTACATCGTAAGATGTTTCATAAGTTTAGGTTCTGTGCTGATGTGAAACCAATTATGAAACCACAAAATTCTGTTGCATTAACCTTAGAGAAACCAAGATACCTTTCATGTTCTGCTGCAGTATGAATGTGTGAAATGCATCAAACAATAATATGAAATAGTCAAATGTTAATGTTGTAATGGCCATATTTTGTCAATAAATATATTATCAACATAAATGTTGTTAAATCAAGCATGGGAATTTATTAGTTTTTTAATATTTCATATTTACTTTAAAATGTAATTATGCAGATCTTAATTATGTTTATTATGTACACTATTCTCTTTTCTTCCCTAAAGGGACATAGATTTTATAAACTACAAATACCTCTATTACAAATTGCTGGAACTGTAGTAAATAGTGTTTTACCGGAGTACTTACTGCCCTAGTCTAAATCTATTAGCATTTACTGTTCCTCTAATTTCATTGCGGACTGTACCCAGGACAGTGAGGAAAGTGATGGCTTCTTGGTTTTGCCCATTAGCTTGAATACTTTGCAAATATTGTACATCTGGATGGGATGTGTATAACTTTCTTTCTTTAAATTCTTATTTTAAATAGTATTTTTAAAACATTAGTTTCAAATCCTGACATGGAAACTGAATGTTCACAAAGAATTGGTTCACATGTCTTTTCATGTTGGAATGGTTTCATGTGATTCCAGTAAAATCATTATCTCTTGGGATTGGATTTTATATCTTTAAAATGTGGACTTTCACAGAAAGCTTCCCCTAATCTAAGGTTATTAGAAAACATATCAAGGGTTGGTATGTATGTGCTGTGGTTGACTGTCTGACTGACTATTTTTATTTTAAAAATAAAGCCTTACAAGATCATGAATTTCTCTTCCTATTTTCCTTCTCTGCTGCCTTGTATGTAACGGAGTCCACCCTTGTTGCCCTTCTTATGGAAGGAAATACTCAATGGAAATAATTTTACTACTGTCTTCTGCTTTACTTCCTTAGTATTGATCAGGTTCTTCCATGTTTATATAGATCTTTGAAGTAGTTGACAAACAGAATGAAATTTCACTTATTACTCATAATGGTTTTGAAGACTCTTGGGTGGGGTAATTGATCATCTTTTTTTCTCGTGTGAAACTATGGGCTGTAGAAAATCAGTTATTGACTGCAAAGGAGAAAGAGATGCATCCCTTAGTGCTGACTTACTGACACAGCAGCACAATAGTAAAAAACAAATGTGCAGTTGCTCTTTGAACAAGAAGTGTAATTTCTACCAGCTAGGTTTTTGTTACAATTATAGTTTACCTCTGGCAAAACTAAGGTTGAGCTTCTCGAGATTGTGAGAAGTTGACTTTAAATCAAAGACTACATAAGAAGGGATTAAATACAGTTGCAGGTATTGCAGGTGAAGTTCTGTTAACTCCAGTACTTTGCTGCAGTAATTCCTGCAATAGACAGGAACTACTCATCTCTCCTCTGAGAACAGTGTCTGCATTTGTTTGAAGCCATAACACTTGTTCTGGGTTTTTTTTCAGCAAGGAGTTTCATTGGGAATGACCCTTCTCATCAAGAATAGTTGGTCTCACTAGAAAGGAGATAACTGCAAGGACATAGAGTCCCTTTATACCACTCACTGGTCAGATTATTCTCTTGTCACGTATGTGAGCTTTGCTGTGGGGTTGGGCACTGTGGGTGAGCCCTTCACCAGTCACTGCCACTCCCCACCCAGCAGGATGGAGAGGAAAGCAGCAGGCATGGCATGTTTGCTGGCACCAACACGCTGTGCTGTTCCTTCTGTGCTGAGGTTTTTCTTCTGACACCTATGCCACTTTCTTAGGGTCCCATTCTCTGCTGGAGTAAAAGGATTGGGAGCACAAGCATGTGGCAGCTGGTGCTAGCCTGATCAACAAGTTCTGATGAACCACAAGTTCTCAAGTGGCCTTGTGACTGAATAAGACCTTTTAACTATGTTGTAATACCCCAAATTTTTATTTTTTTAAAAATTAATTAAAAACAACATTAATTTCCTAATGAAAGCAAAGAAAGCATTAGCTGCCTGTAAGAATTTTAAAGAAGTACCCAATCCTGTGTTACTTTCAATGCATCTAAATTGAGTAGAAAATCTAAATCCTGAGTAGAAAATGCCAAGGATTTTAAATTATCAGTTGTGTGTTTCAGCATTGTGGTTTCAGTATAAAACCTCATGTAAATGTCTCAGTCTGTGGACAGTTATTAATGCTGCTCTAATCTAGAGGTCTGCATCATGTATATGAAACAGATGCTAATGGATGGTGTATGAATCAAAACTCTCCAAGGGCTAGCTTGGATCTTGGTCTTGTTTATTTTAATTTTCATTAGGAAGCTGACTTTATATATGTGTGTCAGCATTGTGAAACAATGTTTTAAACCTCATGTGGGGAAAGCAGCAAATACATGTTTCTAGAAAAGTGGCATGCAAGGATAGAAATTTTCCATGTCATAGAGTATTTTACGTCTTCTATTGCCTGATTTTTGGGGACAATGTTAAACAGTGTAATTAAGGGAAATAAAATTCCTGACATGACAGGAATGAGTTCATGTCTGTAAACCTTCTTTTTAACTAAGCTAGTTCTGGTATTTGATTTAGATTTTTTTCTTTAGTGTCTGTAGGAAATGAGAGGAAAATTAAAAATGTCTTCTGGCATAACAAACAATATATCTATTATTCATTAAAGGAGACCTAGGCGACTTTTTTTTTTTGGAAATATTCACTGCCCGTATATTTTTTTAAAAATAAAAGTGTCTATGCTTCTTTGTCTGAAATACAAAATTAATAATTGGCAAAGACCTTGAAGTTAATTAATTTTTCCTTCTGAAGTGTGTAACCCTTCTATATGAACAGAAAGAAAATAAGCACTTGGATGGAATATCTTCTACTCAATTGAGTTGCTATTTTAATTAATATTTGTAATATTGTAATTTTTGTAATAGTCTTGAAATTACTGGACTTTGCAATGGATAGAAAGTACTGCTAGACTGCATGAGGTTCAAGTGGGAACAGGTATTGAGTAGATAAAGAGAGCAGCCTTCCCTTTTGCTTGTTTCCTATCAGTGAACAGGCTCTGGCCTTAACTAAATTATGTTGGTCTCCTTCATTGCTGTTTCAAAAGGAGGAAAAGGTTAATATTTTTAAGAAGAAACTTTTAAGCAGAGGTCTTGTCTTCCACATAGCAGTGCTTTTTGAGAGAATTGGGAACTTTCATAGCAGTGAAATACACCAGAAATCTCCTGTTGAAGGAAGTTGTAAGAAGCACAGTACATTGCTTGCCTCCTTCATGTTGTCCTTAGTTGACTCCTTTTAGTCTTGTGTGTATTTTTATCTTACAGTTAATTCAGGAACTCATTTCTGGTGTTGCATTTGTGATATGCATATAAAAAAAATAAAGTTATTTATAAATGTGTTTATACCTCAGAATGTTTCAGTGTGCTGAAGGCTTTCATTCTAAGGGTTTCTGTTCTTAGCATGATAAAGAGCCAGATCACAGTCATATTTTCTTGTGGAGTAGATTAGATAATTTCATAAGAATAATCTTCAATTAAAAACTTGTATTTCTTTAGTCAGATTTCCTGGGGAAGTAAAGTTAAGCTTTTTTACATGAGTATTTGGCTGTTTTCCCTTGATTCTGTTTCCAAAGAGCCAATAAAGATTTAATTTATAGTGTTTTTTAATCAGTATAAGTCTCTTGGGTATATTCACAATATAGATGTGTTAATTGCTTCTAGTTTTGGTTTCTGCTTGCATTGTCTAATCAGCTAGTTTGTTAAAGGAACATAATGTAAAACAGTTCCTCTTCAGGTTTATTCAAACTGGTTTTGAAGTGCCAAAATCCTGTATGTACATACTGCATTGTCCTCTTCTGTAGAAGTGAGATTTTCCATTTAATTTAGTGTTAGTGCATTATTTTCTCCAAAATTCAACTGTAATTACGTTTTTGAGTAATTTTGGTAATGCTAGATTGTTGCAAATACAAGTTATTTTCCAAATGAATGGCACAAGTGGCAAGGCAACTAATTTACAGTTAAATAAGCTGTTAAACTATATTTTTGCAAAGATAATTTTATACAGCTTGAAATTAGACACATTCATATGCAACACATTCATTTCACAAAATGAACAATTTCCCTTCTTGTCTTTGTCATCAAAAGAATGGCATTCTTACTGCAGATCTGCCAAGATTTTGGTGATGTTCCTTTTAATTGCCTTATAGGATACTGCCTTGCAAAATATCATATCTTTCAAGTAGCATTTTCCATAGCATTTCATTTGTTATTGCTTCTGAATGCATACTCATAAACTTTAAAGCAACAAGTATTTCGAAAGCAGTTCATGTGAATGTATTGCAAGGAGGAGAAAGATGACAAGAAATGAAAATTGCTGCCTTAATTTTTTTACCTACTTTTTTTTTTTCAACATGTGGTATATTAAATGTGCATTGATAAAAGTGCATCGTATGCAGAATGCAAAATGATGTGGGAAAACATTTTGTATTTTGACTCTATGAATTGTAAATGAGAACTAGGGCATAGACAGGAGACACTGGACTGCACAATGGTTTCAGCAGTGTAACCCCGGCTTCATGATCAGCCTTGCGTTGACCAGCTGACCTGCAGAGTTTCTTTCATCCTAGGTGGTTGCGGCATCCTATGAAAGTGGAATTTGTTTGTTTCTCCCAAACATTGCAAGTGCTGCCCATGTTGTAATTCTACAAATGAAACTTCTTGATAAAACTGTATCAAACTGATTAGGAATTGAATGGTCATTGTCACTCACTAACTTAATTCTTCAGGCAAGTCTTACGAGTTTTGGATATGGGTTTTGCTTTAGTGCTATCTTGGCAAAGAGGAGACCCGCTATTTTTAGTATAACTTCCATGCAATTTGAAGTTATGCTTCCTAGCAGGCAAATGATGTAAACTGAATACAACAGGTGGAATGGAGTATATGAATACAAAAAGCAAGTTGTTTGGGAGGATTTTGCCTCAAAATAAAGATAGAGCAGAAAATTACTTCCACAATAATTTTTAATCTGTGCTCACTGCTTCTGTTTTTACCATTGACATCCTTCTTGTGGAAAATGAGTGTTATTTTCAAGTGTTAGTCCACATATTTTCAAGAACACTTTCAGAGATACTTCTAAAACTTGAAGGGAGGTCTATAAGAAATCACTGTGTTGGTTCACTACCAGTGGATTTGAATATCATAGTTATAAAATTGCCATGATGGCTTGGTTTGTTTTTTGTTTTTTTCCCAGCTGCTTTCTTTCTCTCTCTCCCAGTGTACATGATATGTTCACTGACTCTTTGGATGTATGTAGGCAAGCTTAGCAGAAAAAGTTTTTAAACTCTGTTACAGAGAGGAGGATGATCTTCAGAATGGAGAGAACTGTGGATACTGCAATTACTTGTAAAATAATGACTTAGGCAAGATGACATTTTAACCTGTTCTTTCTGCTTAAAAAGCTAAATAAAATGTGAGAATAAGTGCCTCTTGCCACTCATTAGTAGGAAAATTTACAAGGCTGGATTTTTCTGAAACATCCTTGATGAATGGAGGGAAATCATAGCTATTTATGATGACAAGGTGGTTTTTCAGCCATAATGGTCTTCTGCTTATCATGCAAGTGCCCATTTGAACTTAGGTTTTATTTACAATTGCAATAAAAATAAAGCTGGTCTTGCTTAATTTCTGGGGTATGTCTCTTACCCAGTAGTTAACTGGTTGCCACAAAGTAGATTAGAGTGGTGCACTAGTTTGACTTTACTCCCAACACCTGAGAACTTGTTTTCATATTCTCCTGCTTGGAGACTAGTGTGTGAATTTTGATGTTGCTTGTTTGCAAACAGTGCATACAGTCTAATCAGATGTATTTTAAATAATCTTTCAGACAGCTATTGAAGTCTCCTAATCAGATATGAGCAATTGATAGTCTTCTGATCAAATGGCAGCCTACAGCGCATAAAACAGCAGTCAAAGAAATCATCAGCAAGAAAAATAAGAGTACACAAATAGATTTTGCTTATAAATATATGTATGTATGTATTTATATATCTATATAGATATTTATGATCAGACTTAAGGCTTTGGCATACTGTCTGCGGTCATAAGTTTTAAACTGTCTATCCCCAGACCACTGTCTTCCCAGATTTATGAGATTGTTGTGGTTTTTTCCCTATGAAGTTAACAGATGTTTTTTGGTTCCTTTTAAGTCTGAAAATGTAAGAAATAACCATAGATTTATTCAAGTACTCTTGCAATTACAGCTTAAAGATAAGTCAGAAGCTGAAATCTGGTTGTGCTGAGGAAGCATGTAGTTACACATTATCTTGTTGATGGAAGAGATTTTAAAATACTGAAGTAAATAACTTTCTGTACTTCTACAATGGACATTCTTTGAGTGTACTCAATGTGAGAGACAAATATATGTGTGTGTGCATATAAAAACAAGTGTGTGACCCCCCAAAACACAGTCCTATGCTGGTGTAGCTGCTAGGCTTAATATCAGTCAGATTTCAAGTACTTTATGGTACTTCAAAGCCAGAACTAATGAAGGCTGTACAGAGATAGTTGTGGATCTTGGCTAGGAGCAATCAACTGCACATGTGAAATAACATGAGAATATTGAGCCATGTTAACTTTTATGAAGATGACTTCTATGAAAATATATTATGTCTATACTTTCATGCCTGAGCCTGACTGGAAGACTTTTTATAATTATATTTTGATTCTTTGATGTCAAATCCATTCTGTGATGTCTCAGGGTATTAAATTTGTGATTGAAATGAAATTTTAAATAGAATTACCAACTCTACTTTCTTTTCTAGGAACCTCCTCATTTAAATTGCCACAGAAATGGTGAGATATACTACCTGCAGATGTGTGTTTTGTTTCTTAAATAGGGCTGAATTTATTTTGGCAACAGGAGAGAATCTTCTCTGTCAGAGGGCCAGGCTGGTGTACTGGGCCCAGTCCCTCTCCTGTCACAGTGCTGTGGTTGCTTGTAGCGTGGGGAAAGCTGAGCCCAGGAAGTGCTCTGGGAGCTGTAGTTTACCTTCCTCCCTTGGGAATGCTTTCATTAATAATAACCCTGATATAGGGTGCAAAGCTGGCTGACTTACTTGATGCAACCATGGACCTTACTATTGAGGCTTGGGGTTGTTTCCAGCCCAAGGTGAAGCTCAAATTGTGTTCATTCCTATTGGAATGGTCAGCTTTTGAGCTTTTGCAGTTCCATGCAAAAGCCTCACTACCTACTCCCACCGTGCCTCACTACCTCATCTTCTGACATTTCAGAAACATTGTTAGATGCTAGTTCAGAGAGAGAATGAGGAATGAAAGGCCAAGCTTATGATACTATTTTGACTTATTAGCTCTGTAGAACAGACTGCTTTAGATGTCTGCACTCTGTCTCCTCTCTCCTTTAAAATATGGTTTACCAAAGTACTGGTTGAAAAGATGTTTGTTGACAGATGCGAAGAGCAGTGAAAGGTCGGATCTGTTAATGAAAGTTATTTTGAAATCCAGTCTCTACTGCAGAATTTTTCTGTCCAGCTGAACAGCAGTTTTTCAGATCAATGCTGCCACACAAGGCACAACAGTCGCATTGTGAATTTTAGGTTCTTCTGAAGGAGACAGAAGATATGTGGCCGAAATACTAATTTACTCCTCTCTAAGACTGCTGCTTGTGGGTGAACCAATAACCCATCACATTTTTAAAAATGTATGATCTGTAGGGGTTTTTTTGTTGTTTCTGTGTAGTATATAATACAGAAGAAAATCTCACTTCAGCAGAGTGGAATATGTCTCTGTAGTAATGGAATCAGATTCAGGACCATCCCATAGGTGAAAAGAACCTTTTCCTTAGGTGGCAACCGACTATTAGAAGATATTGAATGCTTCTTCAGGGAAAGCTTGAATAAAAATTAGAGCTAATAAATAGGCTGTCCTGAAGTTTCTGCAGCTTCCTTTTTGATAATTTACTTTAGTGAAATTATTTTCTGGACAAAAGAATCAGGCAGTGCTTATTAGACAGGTTTAATAGTTCAGAAAAGAAGTGTGTTGACCTGTTCAGATGCATGTGAGGCATTCTTTCATTTGCATGATATGCATAAATTCTTTTTAAATTTCAAGAAGGAAAGAGAAGATAAAATAGTGTAATTATTGAATCTGTAGTTTCTATTTGAGGTCATGACACATCTCTGAAAGTTGTAGAAGACCCAGCAAAAATATGAAACTTTATCTTTAACACATAGAATATCTATTTCATAAATGGACAAAATGTGAGCAGTTTAAATATTCTGTTGATTTCGCTGTATGCTCACATCTGGAAGATGAGTTTTGGAGATGGTGCACTCTAAGTAGCTTATTAGTGTCAGAAGATATGATCATATTTCAAACAATGCTTATTTTGTGGAATAATTTTCTAAAGCAGAAATTTTTTTAATGTATCACTGGTGGTGAAGACTGTATTTTATGTTCTAAACCAGGTCTTTTCTTTTTAATATTATTCATAAGCTCATGCATGGCATTTCCTCAGTGACAAGGAACAATTGTTTCTATTCACTTCTTGCAGATTTATTTTAAAAGCATTAGGAGTGTTCAAAATACGCTTTTTTAATCTTCTCATCTGCAATGTGAGCTTTGTTTAGCAAGTGTTGTCTTTTGTTCTGGCTCTTGACTTTGCTTGATCCCTGGTATGACTGTCTGGGCTGCCTTCACAGATGCTTGTTCCTCCCCTCTACATCTCGCATTAGCAATAATGTTTTTCTCTCTTGATTGATGAACTACTTGTAACTCCAAATGGCATTCCCTCAATGATTTATAGGAATGCAAAATATTCACTCTGAACAATTCAGTTCTGCTTTGATTGTTGGCAGCCTTTTCACTATGGAAATCACTCAATAGGGTCATTCAACTCCTTGCAAATATTAGCTTTTCTGCTGTCTTCCAGCCTTTCATGAGGGCAGCAGAAGGGAAAGAAAGGTTGTCTGCAGTGGGGTGAGTGTGTTCCCAGGTTGGCATGCCCCTGGCATTAAAGTACCCAAGTACTGGTGGCAAGGAAATGGCCAAAACAGAGTTCAGTTCTGGGCACTTTAAGTTTGATGTTAAAAATAAAGTGGAAAGCTAATTTTTTTTAAGCTGTTGCAATTAATATTGCTCCTCCCAACACAAAACCCATATCTGTTTCTGTGTGATGGTGCTTTGTGCTGTTTTGACTTCTGTTGGAAGCGCTTATTTCAGCAAGCAGCTAATGTGTGCAGAGTATAGAAATTACTTAGTATGTGAACTCGTCTTGCTGCAGTGAATCACGTTTGTAAATCTGTTGTAAATTCATCCAGTTCTTACAAATGCTGATACATGATCTGTTGATTTGACAGCAGGCTTATGGCATAGGTAAATTCACTGCTCCTTTCTAGGCTATGTAGCAAAATTTTTCAGTAATGAGTGCAGTAAAAAAACATACTGGAGCAGGAATATATTTTTTCCTTGTGTCTTCAATCATTTCTATAATTAATTTTTATAACCTCCTGCAGCAGAATAAATTGCTTTATAATGCTTTGCAGTGCAGCATTTTGTAAAAGCTTGTATTTTCTTTAATTTTAAGCCAGTAGAAAAGAATAAAAAAGCTTACTTCCTCCACTACTTCTTGCTTTTTCTCTCTTTTTTCGTTCTTTGCCCTTTGTCTCTATTCTATAAAGACACATGCTAACTGCTTCTACTACTTCATAGTTTTTACCATCTCTCTTTTGCATTACTTCAGTTTTGCTTCTTTCTGTGTTTTACTTGTTTGGGTGTGCTACTGGTACTTCAGGAAATAGCTTGTTGATATCTGAAAGGGATGGTTTCCTCTCTACCTGTGACACACAACTCCCTGAGATGTCAATGCCCCATGTAGCCCAGCTTTCATGCCAGTAGTTTTCTTGTATCATGTAGCAGTGAGGATTCCCATGTCTAAGGCTGCTGTATGTCTCAAATCTGCAGCAATCAAAAGAGTAGCCAAATATCTTTGTTATATTGTGATTGGAGGAGTAACCTGCCTCTCTAAACTCCTTTGAAAAACTGGTTACTTTGTTACATGAGTAATTCCTTCTCCTTGTTTCAGTGCTGCAGGATTTCTTTCCTTAATTTCCATCTGGAGTTGTCGGCTGAGGCCTTGGGCTCCTGCCATCTGGTGATTTTCCTTTCCCATTGTAGCTGCTCCTTAAATATCAGATGGCACTGCTTTTTCCGGATATAAGCGGAACAAGATTCTCCAGAAATAGTTTTTCTTTTAGTGATCCCAGGCCCTTGGCGTGAACTCAGCTGCCTCTTCTTATTAATTATCTCACTTTGTCTCCATTGTCTTGCTTCCATCAGCTCCAAAGTGCTGAAGCTTTTAGGTGCTCTCTTAGCCTGCACTTGCCAGATGGCATTGCAAAGCGTCACTGTGGGTGTGTTCAGCACAGTCTTCCCAGTTTCAATCTAATCATGCTGTACATCATTAGTTTTTAAAGAGGCATTTGTATTCCAGTCTGAGGTCAATAACGTTCCTCAAATTCTGCAGGGTCTGTCTTGCAGGGTCATTCATCACTGTGGCTAAGCAAGGAGGACAGCCAAGAAAACTCTGCTGGGTGGACATTGCACGTAACAGTTATGTGGGGCAATTGAGACTTTGGAAAATCTTAAGCAGTAGCTGGTAAAAGAGACAGATGTTTCTCATTTCGTTATTATTCAAGAGCTTAAGTGCACTAATTTGTATATGTCATTTTGTCATCTCTGTGTTCTTTTGTCAATATCCATTCTGTTGTCAGGAGAGCACACTTCCTGAACTTCTCTCACTTCTTTCGTCCTCAAGCTCAGATTTGATGTGCTGTATGGCCTACAGTATCCTCACTATGCTAAAAAGACCAAACATTTGCCCATTGCTTGAAGGGATTAGAAAACATTTTGCAGTTTGTAGAAATATTTTCTTATTTTTTCAATTGTAATGTGTTTTAGAGATGAGTATTTTCCAATATTCACTTCCAAAAAGTAGACTAATAAATAAAAGACTGAAGGAAAAACCTACAGTACCTTAAAAACTCCCATAAAACAAAACCACTTCCAGTAAGTACATTTGCAGTAACAATACTGTTTACATAGTAGAGTGGATTTCAAATATAACTTTTTCCCTAAAATAGCTGTAAATTTCTTCTCCTGAAAAGACACATTTTTGTGTTGTTTTACAGCTTTGAATGCCCATGTGTTCAGTTAATACTTCAAGCTGGGAAATAAATATTTAAAAAGCAAGCCAAATACAGCATCTAGCATGGCTTTAAATTTTTTAAATTCCAAATAATTTTGATAGACTAATTCAGTTACTTAATTATAGTTGTGTTTACTGTATTTGAAAAATCTTTTTTTAAATTAGGTTTAATGTTTCTTATTAATGTTACTATTGTAGTTATTAATGTTACTTTTCTAGTCATTTTTTCACCCTTGAGAATTTCTACAGAGATTTCCAGTAAGAACTTCCGTCTTCCAGTGTGGCTTCTGTATTCTCAGAGGGGAAAGTTTACAGGAGGCTGCTCTAAGTGATCACTGTAAAAAGAGCATTTTTTCCATCTCTACTGGGATTCCCTACTCAGTTGTGTTTTCTGATAGCATGAGTTACCCTTTGTTCTTTCTTCTCTTTTAGAAATGATGGGAATTGGTGCCTTCTTCAGACATTTCTATAAGATTAGATGAATGGAATTGGATTGGGTATGTTTTTGGCAATTAAAGCGTCAAAGGAAAATTTTGCATATCTCAAAGAGCAAATTTAAATTGTGTTATATGGTATAGTTAAAACTTGATCTAAAACAGGCTGATTTGATCCAAATGCAGAGATAAAGGCACCTGGGACAAGTGTGGTGACACTGGAGAAAAAAGGAGATGAATGAAATATAATATACTTTAATTTGGGTTGGTTTAGCATCCTTAATGTATACTTTATATGGATTTTCAAGTGGATTTTTTTTTCCAAAAGATCAAATGGGGAGCTTCTATTGAAAAGTTGCAGTCTTCTAGTATTCGACGTGTTACTTGCATGAGAACCATAGGTGCAGGTAACCTATGTGATTTATTAAGTCTGTGAATTACTGAAAATAGTCTCATTAACAGGTGCTGTGCTGAGAGAGAACATTGTGAAGCCTGCTGCAAATAATTTAGAAGGCACAATTTGTATTCTTCATTTCTTCCTTTAATTTCTTATGAAACCTTAGTATATCCAGATGGAAGTGTTACATTTGCCAAAAATAGAAAAGCAGTTATTAAAAAAAAAAGAGGCTGCGGAGAAGGGAAAACTCCTTTCGCAATTTAAATATATGAAAAAAAAGTCAACAAACAACCTTTATTCATTTGAACTGTGGGTTCAACAGCAGTTCTGGAGGTTTCTGCTTCTGCATTGGTATAAGACTATAAATTAAGTCAGTAGAAATTCTAAACAAGTAAAAAGTGATGAAAATGGTATCAAGGCAATGTAGGTTGCAAAAAACCCATGCCTGTTTGACATTATTGACTCCAACACAGTTTTAAAGTTTTGGATGTCACAATTGTGTAACCTTTTTAGATTAAGAGTGTCCTCTATATTTAAGGTTTATGAAGTAAAGTGTAAAGCAACTTGCAGCAACGAAGAATTGTGTATTCAAAATGCATCTTTCCTGCAAGTGTAATTGCATTTCAATAAGAACAATAAAGATCTATTGTGACTACACTAAAATGTCCCCAAATGTAGTAATAATTATTTGTATTTTTAAACAGAAGAAAATAATCAGGAGATGTTCAGAGAGATTCTTACAATGCCAACTATACATTTCATTGACCACTTGTATTGTCCACTAAAGTTGCTCCATGTCAGCGCATGCCACTTTTCTTTGATTGCTAGTGTTCCTTAAAGGAGATCTTATTTCTCTTTAGAGTAGTAGAAGACAGTTATGGTACAGCTGATCACAGACAGTTTCTGCATCATATATTTGATTATTTCATTTTCCAAATGAACATCAATATTTCTTAGGGACACAGTAATTTTAAAGGTTGAAAGTTCAACTCTTAGCTCCTGCAGCAAAATGATATTATATTTTTTCTCATTATCTGTCTGGAAACTGCACTGTTTCCACTTGTAATTTTAAAGTAAGTTTAATTAAACAATGTATAATAATTTAAAATACTTTAAAAACAGTTAAGCTAAGATTAATCTGGTTAGGCTGTTAATTATCAGCAGAATTAAATTCAGCTAAAATTAGATATCTTTAAACAGAGACATGAATAATGAAAACAGTACTGAGAAAATCTCAGGTGATTGGAAGGATTTTGCATAAACAAGGTGGCAATTTAACCTTAAATAAGTTTTTGAGATGTAGCATTTGAAATATATAAAGGACTTTGTTAGAGCAATCCCTTTAATCCTGTTCAGAATGTCTATGTTGTTACAATAGACCGAGAGTGTTTCTTATTTTAAAATAGCAATAATTACTTGATATTTTGCATATTCAAGAATATTGCATATAAATGAGTCCTCAGAAGTTCTAGTCACATGTCAAATAATATTGTCATAGGCTTCTGCCTTCGATTCACTGTGCAAATTTGCTAGGTTGATATACTTGTCAACAAGAATTAGCTTTTCAATTTGAAGTACTGAAAGTCAATCAGTCAAGTTAGCCCTCAGATGATGCCCAGCAGAGGTGGTTTGGTCACTCTTGTTAAGGAGATGGCAAATATCAACACAATGATTTTCTTTATAGGCAGAAGGTCTGCCAGCTGAGTTTTAAGGCTTTATTTTCTAAATGATGATAGATGTGATCTGCATTTCCAGTCCTTATCTTCTGTACTCATCTTTGATATCTTAAACCCACAAATTTCAATTTTTTGGGAGGTTCAAAGTAGCTTTCTTTTAGTCATTAATTTACAGTATCTCAGTTCCTATAATGCAGTGGTAAGTGAGAATTTTCTTCTTGCATTTGTTTCAACAGCTTTTTCCACACAGAACCTCCATTTCTGTTAAAGATGGCATGCTGTATATTTAGGTAAATCTGTTAAAGATGAAGAATAGGGTAGTTGAATTTTTGGTGTTTCTGGGTATTTTTTGGTGTTTCTAAGCATGTTCATACCTTAAGTGTCCATGGGCTTTTATTTAGAAAGCAGTACTGATTTTTCAAAATTTTTGTGCATTTTTGAAGGATTTTCTTTTGGTGTTGCTATTGTTCCTATAGAACTTTTTAGAAGTGGGTATTTTGAGAGTCGTAAAAATAAAAATTGAAAAACATAAATCTTAGTGGTGTTTTAAACAAGGCCAGGTGCTTATCTAGGCATTCAGAACATCAGCAGATGGTAACATGAGAAACACTGACTAAGGTTTATGCAGCATGAGTGTGATGTTTGGATGCTTTATTTTGATTGTTACAGAACAGCTGCATATCAGCATAACTGTCTTTTCTGTCCTGGAAAAAAGAAAACAGTGAAAAGGGTCATGTGCCTTCAGTGGGTATCGACTTTTAGCAAACTAACGGTCAATGCAATGTCATGCAATACTTGCAAAAGTATCACATGTAAATTAAATGCAAGAGGAAATAGCTGAAAACTTTAATTTTTCTGTTTTCTAGGGGCCAGGGTACTAAGTTTTTGTTTCATGTTTTTTTTCAGAATGTCATTGATGAAATGTATGAAATTTAATTACATTGTTTTTTGCTAGGTTTTGCTGGCCTCTTCCTTTGTTCTTGAGATTACAAAAATCTTTTGAACTAATTTTGCTTTGTTTTGTAACTGTTCTACCATAACAGCAGCCTCTTCAAACATACTGAAAACATTGCAAATAAGCCTAAATTGGGTACCTGAGCCTTCATGAGCAATTTATTCCCTAATCTCCTTACTTAATAAAAGTAGCACTTAATAGTAATTCTTCTATCCACAGATGCCATTGTACATGTTTTTCAAGCATTATTGTTTTCGAACATAGAGGCTGGTATAAACAATGTTTCTCTTCCTGACAATTTAAAGTGCTTTTTTTATTTTTACTACTTGAGCTCTTCTGAGATCAGTACAGTTTTTCTCCACTTTTTTGTTCTTTTGAGCAACAGTGAGACAACAGCTAAAATAGACATAAAATTCTCTGAAATCACCTGACATTCTTAAATGTGCTTAATGTGCTTCATGAAATAATGATGGTCCTTTTTTTTTTTTCTGGTTCTCCCTTCTTTCCCTTCAGAAGTTTCACTAATACTGTTATATTAATTAATAACAAATCCAAACTGATTTTAGGTATATGTGTCTTGCCATTTTCTTCACGAGCAAAATTATGTACTTAAAGAGGAAAGAAAATGTTTTAAACTTCCACTGAGATGACCAAAACAGTTACTTAGAGAAAACGAAATAAGGTGGCAGGGGCAAATGATTTTTGTTGAGCACATGTAGCCACTTTATGATGCAATGACCCATGAAAGTTTCCTAATAATCCCCATGCTTAGATTCATAGGAACACAGGTGTCAATTTCCAATTACTTTTGCAGCAACTGTTTTAAGCAAATTTAAATACTAGTTTATCATTGTACAAAACTTGAGGTGACAGATTTTGTTGAAAGTTTGATTGCAAGTCTGTAAGTGCCTGAAATAACAAAGGTAATCATTATACTCCCTTTATTTGGGGTATGCCTTCCTGATTCTTGCTTATATGAAATAGGAAGGTAACACCCACACTTTGTGCAAGGCCGCTCTGTCAACTTTTCCGAAGCTGGAAGAATTTCATAGCGGCTTCTGAAGCCAAAATTATTTCTGTGGTGATAGTGAGAGTCTTTGTCCAGAGAAGATGTATTTACCTTCTACACCCCCCGGGCATGGATGTCAGCTCAAATTGACTAGTGAGTCTTTTGGTCTTGGGGGATGCCTCTGGCGTATCACTTGGGAGAAAGGTGTTTGCTGCCTTAGCATGTAACAATTGTCTCTCAATAAAGAAAAGTCATGTAGGGACACAGTAATGTAATTGGAGTACTGACTGAAGTGGGAGATGACTGCCAGAAAGAGTCCTGTGCATGCAGGTCAAGAGGTGAAAGAAAACCAGTGTCAAAAATCAGGTGAAAGAAATCTTGAGTCAAGGCTGCCAGAACAAGAGTTGAACTTCTGTTAAGACTAAGGGGAGCCATGTGGAAGTTTACCTGGAGAAAAATTTATTGGGAGCCATGCATCACTGGGTCCACTGCTCAGTTCACCTTTGCTTCAAATGAGCTGGTCTGCAGGTTAAATGAAACTTCATAAATTCTTTTTTTGGTGGAATTAAGAGCCCATTGACCTTGTCAGAGCATGGAGTTTCAAACCTACTGTTTAGACCACTTTTTACACTTTCACTGAAAGATGATTGTGTTGTTGCAGGTGACATTGTAGAATAGAACTTAATGAAGGAGAAGAACTACCCGAGCTCAGCTTTCCTTTCTCCTTTTCCCCTCTGCTCAAGGTGATTTTAAATGCCTTTTTGAGTACACTGTGTAATGGACAAAGCGGCAATTATTTCTTGCCAAATTTATGGTTACTTGATTATTTACATCAGCTGAAAGAGGCCAAAATCAATGGGAGCTCTTTTGTGCTTACAGTGGAACTTCATTTTATCCCTGTCAGAGACCTAATTTGCCTCAGCAACTGCAATTGTTAAAGTAGGGCAGAGACCCTTTCCCTGAAGACCTTAGGCCAAATTGCTAATGCTGCTCTCCTCTCTGCTGTTCTAGACAGGCAGTAAACAGTCACAGAGAGAAAACTAACTTGAAAAATTCTGTACTTGTGAATGTCTTTTGCTTTTTCCGGGTCCTCTGTAAGATAGGTCTATCTCTGCACGATGTTAAGCATTTAAAATTCATTGTCCCTCTTGATTCCCCATTCTGAGAAATGCCTGGTTTTTGTATTTCTGTCACTGATCTTTTCTGATACTCTGTAGAAGTCTGATGTACATTTTAAACATTATAGGCAAAAGGGCAGTCTTAAAAGTGTTCTGCTGTTATTGAGGAAGCTGTTGTATGTTTAATTTCATGAATGTTGTACGTGAAAACTGGAATTCACCAACTGTCAGCATATAATGTAACTTTGAATGAAAGAGTACTTGTGATCATGTCTGACAGCGTGGTCTAGGTACTACTTCAAGTTATATTTAAAAATGGCTGACCACAGTGCTAACTACTTTTTTCTGTGTAGCAGGATTTGAATTTCCCCATGTTGTTGTCATTTCAGTATGACCCCAATATGAGCTCAGAATTATTTCATTCGTTTTCAAATTAATGTGTTCCTTAATGTGGGGGGTCCAAAGATACCACAATGCTCACTTCTCAAGGGAGATTAACTTCAGAAAATATGGCTTTTATCAAGTGCTGGAGGAAAATGCACAAGGTTGTTACAGGTGAGAGATTCCTTTAGCAGGTGTTAAGTTGCAGTAATAGCAGTTGAGGATTCTTTGTTTTTGAAAGTGTCTGACACAATAAAAAGAAGCATTTGTCATTTACAATGACTTTTTGGAGCTATAGAATACTATTCTTTGATGGGCTTCATTTCCTTGCAGGCAAGCTTTCACTCATGTTTGCTTTAGCTTTAGTTGTATAAATACTAGGCTTAGCTAAGAAGCATTTTGCCTTTAAGGTTCCACAGTCTCAAGGGTTGCTGCAAGTATTTGGCATCCTTGACAGATGATCCTGTGTTGTTTTCTAACAAATCTGCTTTTTTACAAATCTGTTTACTTCTTGCATGCATTCTTACAATGGATGACTGAAAAGCACAGAGGGAAGAGGAAACCATGTATGCATGTATGGATAATTTTTATTCCTTGGTAGTTATTGAGGAGTCTCAGGGTAGTTTTGAGTTTGTCTGTGATGACAAGAGCAATGGGAAATGCCAGTCACCTGAAGAACCCATTCTGGGTTGGTATCTACGGATAGCCCTCGTTTGCTCTTCAAGGAAACAATGACTAAGAGTGAAAGGGCATAGGTTTCATCTTGCAGTAGTATACAGTCAGTTTGAGGGGGTTTTGCTGCTGTTCTTCTTAAAGTAGCTCTTTAATACAGCTCAGTATGTTGAACAAGTCATGTTTAACAGAGTGTTTTTGCAAGACAAGAAACATGTGATGAAGAAGGGTTTTAGAGAGAGGCAGCTTGCACATTTACTTTTGCCTTTCTGTCCTGAAATTTTATAGCTTGATTTTACTAAATATACCAAAGACACAGGACGGTTGACTAGGCACAAACTTCTGGCATGGAAAATGTAACGGCAGAAGGGACTTGTTCATATTGCTTGGGACCAGTCAGTTCTTAGCCATCATCCAAGCTGTGTTCCATAGGTGGAGGGAGTGCAAGGGGTTAGTGCCTCTGCCCTTCACAGCTGTTTGAAGCAGTTTAAAATAAGTGTGTTCACCTGCCATGCCTTACTAGGGCGCTTACTCCTACTCTTCTGTGCTGGTCCTCTGTAGAAAGTCCATTTTAGTAATTATTTGTTCAACACAACATGAGTATGCCTTGAGTTTTCCCACCTCCACAACCTATTAGGAAGTTTTGTTCAGTTATTGTATGTGCTTCGTCTCCTCCTTCTTCGCTTGTTGGGACTTTTAACATGCAGAAAGGCCAGTAGAATTTGGTCCTACATGGACAAAGTGTTAGTAAACATATAATGAACTGTTATATTTCTTCAACAGTATGACTACCAGGTGTACTTTTTGTCTCTTGTGTCCTTGTGAAGCTGACTCTAACCTTCATTTTATTTTGTGTGCAGATCTTCAACTTCCTTCCTCCAGCACAAACTTGAGTGCTTCTCAAAAGAGGGTGGAGTCCTTGACTTTAAATGAGAATTAAATGAGAATAAAAGCTTTCAATAATTTAATGGAAATGGAGCTTCTGACTAACAGACAATGAAAGCTCTGACTGAATAAATTTGGATAACCAATTTGTTCCCTGTATAGTAGCCTGTAATAAAGTGGGGCTAGAGAAGCCTTAGGCATGTTGTATATAAATAAGCTTCTTGTTCAAACCAGAGCAAAAGCTGCAGTTACAGATAACTTTATTACATTTTATTTCAAGAATAAATATTATATTATCATAATTTCAATTACTCTTGTCAACAGGCCAGTGATAAGATCTCTATGAGAGCTTTCGGTTAGCAAAATGACACAGAATGCCTAAAGATTATAAATCTTTGCAGAAATTCAGTTTAGTGCTTAATAACTTAAATCAGATGGGGTATTTTGAAAGAAAAGCATTCTTACAGCAGTAGCACTGGGAGCAAGTTCCAAATCTCTCTGCATGAGTAAGAGGACAGCTTCCTGTCTGCACAGTGTCTGTTCCCCATTTTCTGAGCTTTACTTACCTCGTGCTAAGGGGTGACAGTACATAAGTACACAAGAAAGGATATTTTTTTTGTTTTGCTAGTTTGACACTTTACTAAGCAAACACAAATTTATTACTAGCAATTACGTATAACTGCCTTAAAAGAAGCAAGATAGGAATTGCATGGTGTGGTTTTGGGAGGTACATTTAAGTGTGTACTTCTTACTGAGATTTTACATTAATTTCTTACTCTGGTAAATGCTAGGAAAAAATTCACAGACTGAATTCAGGGAAAAAAAAAATGAGGGAGATTAGGACCAAAACAATCTGTGAGAAGACGAAGACTGTAGGCGCTGCAGTGGAGAGCACTTCTTGTGGGAGATACCAGAAAGATCAGCAACAGTATGTGAAAGAATACTTCAACTGTCCTGTTACTTAAGAGCATGTGGTATTCCCTTGGAAGTCCTTAAATAATGGTTTATTAGTGTTAATTAAATTAATATAATTTGGCTAGAAAACATAAAATGATTGACTTCCTTGATACTTTTTGGTAAGTCAAGTCTTTTATTTATTTTTCTTAAGTTCTAAAGTACTTCAGAGGAGGCTTGTCCCCTCTTTCTGTAGTGCCAACTGCCTTGGAAACTTTTTTTAGTCAGAAACAAAGAGTCTTTTTAAAAGAATCTCTGCAATTTCTACTTTACCTTTATTTTTTACCTAGCAGTGTTGCATTACAGGTTTTGATTTTGCCTCACTGAATAAAGTAATATTAATTAGTTTCTGATTGCATGTGCATATAAAAAAATATGAATAACAGAACTCACTCCTGGACACGGATAGCTCTCATATGTTGCTTGCATGTGCTTGAACTTTAGACAATGAATGAGAGTATGATTTGTCCCAAGTGTGTTGCCTACAAAATAGAATAATTCCATCTCTTAACAGCATTGAGTATTTTTTGACCTTGTTCAGAACTTAGACTTTTAGGGCTGTTTATATTACCTGTGACACTTATTGATTCAATAAGTACTGACTAGTTCAGTAAAAAAACGAACAAACAAAAAACTCACTTCAATTCTCTTCATATACTCTGTGGAGACACAGGAATATCATTTATTCTTTTAATTTATCTAATTGCAGAGTTGGAAGATCATTACGCAGTTAATGACAAGAATGAATGCCCTTTCTGCACTTCAACACTTAGACCCTGATCTTAAAACCAGTTTTTAAGGTTTAATTCTGTGGTTTGAAAATTAATTTAGATGAAGACAAGGTTGTCATATGGTATCAGTCATAAGGCCTTGAAAGTAAGCCCGTCCATCAGATGTGCTTCTGTCTCCACTCACAGCAAAAGCTCAGTTTGGTGGTGAAGCATTGTGGGTTACTGCTTTGATGCAGTTCCAACAGCATGAAAAGATTTAAAATAAATGTTAGTGGAACGTCCCTGTAGTCCAGGGTCATTGATCATTTTTAGCGAACTTTGAAAACAAACAAAAACAAAACCTTCACCTTTTTGGTAAATTGCAGCAGTATACTTTGGTATTTCTTGCTTGATTAGGAAATAGACCTTCTGTGGTTCGATAGTACCTCCTAGTAGATGGCCACTTGCTAAACTCCCAAGAGTGACTTTCTTACTGTTCTTCTCTTGTGCAGTGTTAAAGTTGACAGAGGCAAATTTCTTGCTAAATGTTTTAAGGATATTTACTTCATAGTGAATTGAAGAAGTTACTTGAAATCTTATCAATTACATTGCTTTTATCTCCTAAAATGCCTAGCTAATATTCAAATACAGAAAAGTTGATTGTTGAAAAGCTTACAGCTGAAGCATATTTTTATTGCTGTGAATAGGGTTTTCATTGGGTAGGGAAAGTCCCATTCCCAGTGGTTTTCAAAAAGACAAAAAAAGCACCAAATCAACTAGATCTGGGTAATACTTCTCTTTCCTGCAAGATAATGCCACTTAGTTACCTGAGAATATAAGAGAGAGCATAATGGGCAGACTGAGTCAGAAGGTACTTAACCTTGGAGTATGGCAAAATGATGAATTACACAGGATAACTGAAATGGCACTGAATCCACGTTAGACATTTGAGTCTAATGCTATTGCTAAGAAGTGAAATAAGAAGAAACTGCAATACATTATTTGAATGAGATTTTAATCCACAGATACTGAGTTAGTGCTGTAGAATTTAAGATGCTCCATCAATTATTTATTATAAACTCAAATGAAAATATATTTTTGTGGTCTTTCTACTACTTGGATTGAGTACTTGTCTAAAACCTACTAAATTAATCATCTTTTCATTGATTAGTTTTAGTATCTCAAGAGATGGGTACCCTTTAATAAGTAATAGATATATAAATAAGCTCTTCTTTAGCCCTTCTAAAATTCTTTTAAAGATGTATAATATGCATGGATTTAATGAAGCCTTTATTTTGCTAAAGCTACAAAATTGTTTTCATTACAGTCAAGAAAATTTTTAAGGCAAACATTTTTCAGGTTGGGCCAAAATACTTTAGGTCCCATTTTTTTAAACTGGAGAAACTGGCTATTTACTCTGGGTGTGGGTTAATGCAGGGTTTAGAATTTTTTTTTTTTTGATGTGTTGCTTTGGCAGTCTGTCATGTTATATCACCACTAGGCAGTCATTCTCTTTTTAGTTTTACCCTTTTAAATAAAAATGTGAATAAGTACATCTAATATAGTGTGTTTATTTCATTTTTGTGCAAAGAGAACAGCACAAAAAAGGCTATTTAAGACAGACCACAAGGTGCCCTGACACTTTCTGTTTTCTGGTGTGATTATTTATTGCAAGCAAGCCACTAGTATTGTGCTTGAAAAGGAAACAAGGAGGAAAGGGAACTTACAGTTTTAGAAGGCTTCCCCAGTGAAGTCTTTATAGACAGCTGATAAATAGGAACACTTTATTTAGTCACCAGTACAAACTAGAAAATAACACCCAATAATCAAGTTCCTGCTTGGCGTAAAAGCCAAATTTCATCCGTACTCTCTTCTTCCTCCTTCATTCTATCATTTAGGGTCAGGATTAAAATCTTCATGTTCTGGTCAGTCCAATAAATTAAATTTAAATCTTGGTCTCTCTTTGTTCAGTAAAGCTTGTATGTGTGAAATAGATGCCATGGTGGTCATGCTTCCCTTTAACTTTTAATTTCTTTTTGGTATACTCCGAAGATGAGATAGTTTCTTCTTTTTTTGAGTATATTTGAAATATTCTGCTTTTAGGGCTGGGTTCTTCTGGGAAGTTCAAAGAACACAACAGTTTATATGCAAGTCTAAACTGTTATAAAATTATGAATGGTTCATAAAACTGAAAGCCATGTGTTTTCCAAACAAGTTAAAAGTAAGAGAGCAAAAAAGCCCACCACCAAACCATCCAGTCCTCCACAAACCTTTCATGGCAGTATAGCACTGCTTGCCATCAAGACTACATCTGGAATTCTACCGAATTTTATTCCTGAGGTTTAAAGTCTTGTCTCATTTGTTTCAGGAAGGCCACAGTCTATCTCTGCCTTCCTAATGCAGAACTCTGTCATTGAATGTGGCACATACTGCACAGGGTAAACCACTGAATGTGACTGGTTATCCTTGTAAAAATATCTTCCAAGGCAAACCAATACCTTTAGTCATAAGAGGGGGAAAAAAAAAAGATGACAAATCCAATGGTTGCAGTACCTTGCTCTGAGCTCTAGGAACTTTCATGTAATTCATATCTGCATTGCAATCACTCCTGTAACAGGTACCTTACTGGTAATTTTGGCAATCATATTTATGTTACTTTTGTCTTATCCTGCCTCTTTATTGTAAGAATCTGATCTGTCCATTTGTCCTGATGAATTGCTAGTCCTTGGGGGTACTAGGTTGCTTGAGTGATTTGACGTTTGGCAGAGGTTATCAGTGAACCTCTGCTAAATTGAAACCTTGATGTTGGGTTCAATGGATAATAAGCCTCAGTGTAGGACTGACCTTGCTGGAGCAGTGTGTTAACTCTGTATTGTAAATGCTGACCTGCTGCAGGAAGGCAGAGGGCATCTGCCCCTCCTGGTCTGATCAGACTGACAAGAGATATTTTTCAAGGCAGGTGAATATAGCACAGTGCTTTTGAACTGCTGGATTTTTCGTGTTCCTGCCTGAAGCCGCATGTCTTGAGTGAAAACAGGATGTCTTGACTTGCTGTAACCACCTATTGACCTCTGTGCCCTTTACATCTGAGTCACACAAGGCAGCACTATTCTTTTTATCTTTCTGTTGTCATTACTTGATGTTGTGAGTCACGTAAGATGTATGTATGCTCCTAGTATAAACAACCTCATTTATTTACTCTTAAGGTTCTTGTTGCTCTTTATTTATTCCCATTTTCCTTCTAAGAAAAGAAAAAAACCAACTTTCCCCTTTCTTTAGTTTGCATTCCAAAATCAAGTTGTCTTCAGCATTAGAGTTTTCTTGTGTATTTTGCACATCATCTCAAGTGTGAAGCAATTCTTTATTGCATACATATCTAGTGTTATTTTGCACAGTAAAGTCTAAGAGGTTTTTATCTTTCCTGAAATTGCACTTTGAAGGTGTGTGTAAGATCATCTCCAAGTAGAAATGGAGTAACTTTTTTCTCTCTCTTTATTTTGCAGTATGTTAATATTCAGTGGCTTCTAGATTTACACTTGATAAAAGTGGGGAGTTTTTTAGTTAATTCTTTGAAGTAATAAGGTTTTGATGTAAAATTCTGCTATTAGTTTTATAATCTCTGCATTGTGCCTTGCTAAATGATAAGGCTCTTAAGCTTGGATTTGTGGGATGTGCACTGCAGAACTCATGCCTAAAAACAGTTCCCAGCAGATGTGATCGTAGTTGTCATAGGCTGCTGTGCCGACTATCCTTTTCCTACCCTTGATAGAAGTGCTTTTCTTTTGATGGCCCTTGAATTTTGCAGGCTGCCATTACTAACATTATCAATGAGTATAAAATGCTGTTTACCGGTTGTTTTATTTTTATTCAATTTTATGTTCTTATTTAAGACACAGGAGAAAATGCACCAAATTACTCTAATAATAGATGTAACAAAAAGCTCCATTGCACCTAATCTTCTGCAGCTCTACGTTGTTTCTGGTGTCTTAAATTCCCAGTTGTGGGTCTTGGTATGTACAAGAGTGCTTTGGAAGGATGCTTTATTACAGTTGGTATTGTACTTGGTTTTCAGCTGTGTAGATTATGTGTTTCCATGAGAGCTTAAACTCTCAGAATGTGAATTTCTTTGGCCTCTAAAATTCAAATACTTCATCTGTGTAATAACTGTAGTTTCCAGTATAAAATTTGCATTTTCATTGCCAACAGTGTATGCAGGGCTGTTTTTAAAGGAAATTATGATGAAGCTGATCAAGAAAACTTAAACTTTAGTAGCAATAAGTAACGTAAAGCTGTCTTAAAATATATGTTGTATTTTTGGAGCTTACCATCTAACATTGCCATATCTACAGAACTGCTGGCTGTGCAGAGGCTGTATTAAATATGTGTCAATGTAGAGCTTATTTCAGTTACTTTGTCTTCTACATATTAAGAATTTCTCAAATACTGCAGTGTGCTTTCATGTGAGAAAACAACTGAAAAAGTCATTATTCAGTATAATTTTCAAAGCTGTTTTGCTGGAAGCCTTGGTCCAATATTGTGTATATACGTAAATATTTAATAACCTTTTATAGAATTATGCAAAATGGTACATATTCACCTCAGAGGGTATTTCATTTGCATCTAATAGTGCTGACAGATCTAGAATGTATGATTTCTTTAATGACAAATGGAAATTGGAAAAACAAGTTATCTAAGTATGAAGCCTGAGACCAAACATAAAATTAATGTTGTGTATTTATATTCAGTCCTGGAGTTATGAAGCTTCATTATAATCCAGCCTGACACTCATTTTTATTTATATACACTACCATCTCTGAAGTGGATCTAAAGTCTGTTCATTTCTGGTTTGCAGGGATTTTTCTCCATGAGCAGCAGAAAGCCTTAGTGCGCAGGGAGTAGGATCCAAACTTTGTCTGTTTTGAGGAGAAGAAAGGAGATTCTCAAATAATGATTCTAGTTATATCTCTTGCAGGTTTTACTTTTTCACTCTAATGTGTAATTTTTCCTTCTGTAAGTAGTTAATTTGGAAGTGAATAGTATGTGAACATGATAAATAGGCTTTTTTCTTGCAGAAGCTGTGGAATGAATTCAGACTGTTTAAGCTGATCTGTTATATGGGCTATAAAGCTGGTTTAGTTCTGTCACCTTTGGAAAACTTTCCTGAGTTTATTTTGCAAGCACTTCTGCAGTTTGTGTAATGTGCCCACATAAAACATCCAGACAGGAGGCAAAGTACAAATAAACCAAGTAAAAATTCTGCTAATGCCAATATTTTTTCCCCCCTTCAGAGTTATTTTTAAAATCCTGACCCATACCAGATATACCAGTATAATCCACTAGCTCAGAGAAGTTTTAGAGACAGTTTTGCTACTGGTGAATTCCCTGGTACTTCATATGATGGTTGGGTGAAATAAAATAAAACTAAAAGCAACATATGATACCCAATGTGTTCATAGGAGAATTAGTTGTAACGGGCAAGTGATGGGTTGCTGGTTTGGTTTTAATTATACATTTGCTGACTTGCTGGCAACTATTACTGAATCTGGTTTTGCTGGTTGAGTAATGTGTGTTTGTGCGGAAGGCATTAATAGCAGCTTAAATAGGCCTTCACATGCACACGGGGCTTCCAGTGGGAATGGTTGGAAATGGAATGATTTCCTCACAGCCACCCATGGGGTGTCAGGTTTCCCGCGGGCGAGCAAAGGCTCATATGGAAAACAATCTGGCTGGCGGAGCGTGCCCTCCTGAGCAGCCCCAGCCCGTGGTGGCTTTGTGCAGCACTGGCTGCTTTTACAGCTCCAAAGCTTGCTCAGGGACTGAACAGCCACTTTTCCGTTCCAGGGAAAGGAAAAGGGGCGAGTGAGGGGCTTTGGTCTGGGGTTTCTGCAGCCTCAGGGGTGGTGGTGGTTTTCCAGCGGGGAGGCCTCCAGGAAGGGGGAGTGTGCTTGGCTTCGGAGCAGCACCAGGGCTGCTGGAAGGGAGGATGCTGATTACAATAATAAACAAATGCCGGGGATAGATTACCACATGGCTGTCAGAGCAGGCGGCACCAACGGAGGAGATCCCCAGTGAAGCTTTGGAGGTTGCTGCAGGATCCTTTGCTGGACGTTTTTATTTGCTTACACAGAGGAAGTTTCTTTTTAGACTACTTCTAATGGGCCTTGGCTTTTCTGTGGTGCTGTATCTCCTGGGCAATGCAAAGAGAACTGGAGGTGCCTGATTACTGCTATAGCAGCACCAGCCCATGGTGCTGGCTCTGAGGAAGGCAGAGGAGAGATGGCCTCCCGTCTGGCCACACTACCGTATTACCTAGGATGAAGTGTGCCTCATCCCATTTTAATTTGTCTGAAGCTGGTTTTTGATGCTTTCTATAGACAGAAATTTCTCTGGGAATTTCTTTTTTTTCCCCTTGAATGGAGCAACGTGGAAGGACGTGTTCCTCCTCTCCACCTGTCGTATACCAGCAGCTTATAACTTCTCTCGCTCAGGTTTACTGAGACCAACCACTGAGCTTGGGGCCTGCAAGAAGCATTTGGATCCTGCAGGCCATTGCTGAGGTGAGCTGGAGGCAGTCCTGGGCAGGTGTGGAGCCAAGGAGATCCCCACAGTGCCATGAGGTCAGGTCAACCCTGCAGAGTGCAGCATCCAGTGCCAGCAGCTCACCCCTGGGTGCCCAGCCCATGGGAAGGAGCACGGACACGGAGACTGTGACGATGGCGCTGTGTGAGCTGTTCCCAGGGGAACACAGCCCAGGAGAGGGACACGCACTGGAGCGCTTGGAGCATTTTGAGACTGTATAGGTGGAAAAGGAGAGAAACCTTTTTGAAGGCTATAGACTTGGCTTGGAGGACATACCAGGAAAATGTAGGCTTCAGGAGATGCTTAATGATGATTGGCCTGAACTTCAGCTTACGTGAGTTGCTGACAAAGTTTGAAAAGGTATGATAGGCACTTGCACACATGCCTTTGAAAAAGGCTGTGTATGCCTTTGAAAAAGGCTGTGTATGCCTTTGAAAATTACACAGTACATAAAAAAACGCAGGTTGATGTTTAACTTAGGTTTTCTGTGTTGCTGTTTATGACCTCATGTGTACTCTGTTTATGGAAATTTAATGTTGCTTATCTTCCTCATTTCAGGTTCTACAAAATTATTTTTAGAGCATGTCCTCTGATTGTGGGCATTTTTATTTATTTAATTTTAAATTCCAAAGGAAATGAAGAGCAACTTGGTCTTTGCTAAGCAAAGGGTATAAGGGGAATGTTACAGGCTGCCTATGACCTTGTTCCACTATTGACATAAAGCAAGTGCTCTGGAGTTTGCTGTTAAATTTAGTTGAGTGTTATTTTAGTTGAATTCCAGGATCTCATGATAGCATTTATAAGTAGGATTATTTCCAGTGAATATGGAACTTTCCCACTGTTTCATCTGTTCTTCTTTAATTCCAACTAGTTATTCTTTCTCTTACCAGGCTGTTTGGTAGCAGTAATGCTTAGAGGCAGGAGGTTTGGCTTTGCAGTGTTTGTGCTGATGAGCAAGAGACATGAGAATGTTAAAGAACAGATTGTTTTCATCTATTTGTCAGCACTTCTAGTGAAACCGCATTTGCATGTTTGTAACCACTGTTAGATTTGCTTTGTCTTTTTTTTTCATTGTATGAACTTCTTGTATCCTGCGAGACCACAATATGTAACAAAATATATAGTTTATTTACGAATTAAGATAAAACACCTTAAAAATATGGTCCCACAGTAGGAGAGTGGTTTGTAAAGCCTGATTCCAAAAGTAGCCAAGAGTAATAGCAGAAGCATTTGTGATCTGATTTCTTCACTGTGTAGGTCACTGGCTTCTCTCTTGCTCCTAGTCTGTCATCTGGGCTTCACTCTTCTCTTGTGGTAGCCTGTAAAGATAATGACATGTGCCAGACTCTGAGGTGCTTCATGACATCATTAAGAGAGAAGTTTTTAAGCAGTGTTTCTGATATTTTATGAATCATACAAGCAAGTATTTGCAAACTCCAGGCCCTCTCCTGTGACTCTGAATATTCAAGTGTTTATCTTAAGGAAATTGATCATAGCAATTCTCACCAAAACCAAAGCTTAGAGGTCTCACAGCTGTGCTGTATTTTTTGGCTTGAAGCTTGCTGTGAAATTTTGTTGTCTACTCTGCTGAAATTTGTAATGCAACATAAAAGGATATGCTGGAGAAGGTTAGCGTTTTATTTGGTGGACTTTGATCACAAATTCTAAAACTTTAGTCTGTGCTTATTTAGTGAGATTTTTTTGGTTCTTTTTTTAAAAAGCTCCCCTCCTCCCATTTCATCTGTCCCTCTTATGATTCCCCACACACCCATCCTGTCCTTCCTGAGATGTTTGCTGCCAGGAGAAACAGCGTTATGACAGTGATCCTGGCTCGTAAGCTACTTTCAGCTCTCTGGATTCATTAATATATGTTCTACAGAGAGAATTATGAGTGCTGTTACTGTGGTTGTAATGCAGAAGCCAGACGGCATTTGCAGAAGCCTGCACAGCACTCCCTTCCTATGCAAAAGCAGAGTCACATTACACTGCAGTAGGCAGGGCTGCTTTGGCTTTGTTCCGTTGTAATTATGTGACTGCTGGAATTAGTATTAACACATTTATGGTGTCCCTCAGATGTTGAATCTATGCCATGCAATGGAGCCACAGAGGTTGTTGAAGGCATTCTCAGCCTTCCTGTAAGTGCATCATCATTCTTGTGATAAAATGAATCTTTAACTACACCATATGTCACCTCTTAGGGTACTATCCAAGAGGCTTAAGTGCAAGTCAACTTTTTAGAATCTTGACATGTTGGTACAAGGCTCTTGCTAATACAAGCCTTTGAAAATTAGAAGTGAAAAATGTCCTTAAATGGGTTTTCCTCCAAAAAAGTTCTGTTTTTTCTTCAGGAAATATGTGAGACTTGAAGTAGTAAATACATTTCTGCCTTATCTACAGCAAATCGCTTTGTAAATTGCTTTGATCTTACACTATGGTCACAGTGGCTGTAGTGAAATGTTATGGTCTGTGTATGACACTTGAGAGAGGTTTAATATCCATCTTTGTACACTTCTGGCACTGGTGGATTTAAGATAATGGCAATTCTACCTAAAAGGCTACAATGTGTACTGCTTTCCAAATGTGAATTAATTGCAAATAGATTGCTTAAAAGCAACTGCTGCTGCAGGCAGGCCTCTGAAACAGCGGATGGGATGAGCCTTTCTGAAGGAATGACTATTCTCTTGACATCAGGGACTTCCTGGATGAGGTGAGATGTTTTTAGCCATCTTTTTACATGAGCATATCTTTTTCCCAGCTACCTCCAGCATTTTAAGGCTAAGACCAATAGAAGTTCAGTTTCCCTTTCACAATGGCCACTTTCATACACCTCTGTCATGCTCTAATTCTTACTTCTTCCTTACTCTTTCATTTCACTTTCATCAGAAAGTGAAAAGCTCCAAGGAAAGCAGGGGCTAAAAGGAATATCTGCCACAGCAGTGTTCCCAGAAGAAGTTGACAGCAGCAGGTAAAATGTACCTGGTTCAAGATAAACTAAGCAATCTGCTAGTAAGAAAAAAAGGATCCATTCTTTTGCTACCTGTTGTGAGACCTCAAAGGATGATGTTCTGGATGTTGTCTGTGGCATGCAGTTATGTCCTTTGGTTTGGCACTGACATTTTTCCTCCAGCTGTTCCAGCTGGAAGGTACTTCAATGAGCAGTCATCACGTTTCTTCCTGACCTTTGGAAGAGGCAAGTGCAGCATTTCTCTAACTGTGTCTTAGCTGACTTGAATGTTGTCAATGAAGGCAATGGGCAATAATTTTCATGGGACTTGCAATTCTGTGCACAAGTTCCACTCACAGACATGATCTGTATTGGGTGCAAAGTACAAAACCCTTCTGGCAAAATAGCCTGGGAGTAACTTTTGCTAGGGAAAATACAATTTTTCAAGCTGATTTTAATTTGCGAAGAGTCAACTTCAACCCCACTAGTTCCTTTTAAGATAAACATGTGGTTTGAAAGCCACAACAGATGGCTTGTCCTGGGGATTAAAAGGATGTAGCACTCTGTGTGCCAACACAAAATGCTACCAGGCTTGTTGCACAGCATCAACATTGTACCTGTATGTCCATTTCTTGCAAGCATATGTGGTTTGTGTGGCATAACTTGCCATCCCTGATATGTAGTCAGATGTTTATGAAAATTCAGTGGGATTCTGTTTCCTAATAAATGTGAAAATAATTGAGGTCTAATGCAGAATTTTGTGTATATAGTGGGTTCAAAAAACTTTGTAGTAAAACATTGATGCGTCCTGCTTTTAAACACTCTGTGGAGCTGTGATTTGGTACAGAATGCTGTTGACTTTTTTCTTGAGATAGTAACTTGAGTTTTGTGTCCTATATATAAGAAAAATTTCATTAAGGTTTCTTGATGATAGAATATTTAATGCTATGGGAACATATTTATTTCCTTACAAAATAAAATAACTTCCCTGTGTTACATCCTTGTATTATTACCCCACCATTTTTAATAGTGAGAATTCAATACAGTAATATTTTGTATATTTTAAAATGCATTGCTTCTTCCACTTTAATTTGGCCATGGAGTTTTCTTCCATTAGTTGTGATTTTATCTTCATTAGTTGTGTTTTTATCTTCAGCACACGTGTTTGAGTCCTATAAAAAGGGAAATACTTTTCTTTTGTTACAGTCTTTATTGGTACATTGCCAATACAGATAGACAAAATCTGAAAAAATGTGAGTAGAAGTGAATATGTTAATAGCTTAGAGGGTTACAGAATGAATTAGAGGCCCTCTGGACTCATCATTTAGTAAAGACACATCATGGGAATGATGTTGGTTTGGCTTGGAGGTTTTTTGCCTTTTATAAAGTATTGATAGTTTTCAAAGGACGATCATGCCTAATGCTGTAACTGCTTTTAGCATATCCATGCAGTCTGTGAGGGGGAAAGAAAAGACAGAAGTTTAATAGCTGGTTGATCTTGGAGTTGGGCTCATAAGTTGGGTTCTGTTCCAATCTTTGTCATATACTTTATTTTACCCTGGGCATGGCACTCCAGTCTGCCTTTGGGCTGTTCTAGTAGCAACTTCAGAGGGAGTCAACTGTGGTTTTTGGGCCCTTTTCAGTATTGCCATCTGCAGCCTTCTGAGTGGCACATATTTATACATTCTTTAATGACACATGCTCTTCAGTTGTCATTACATGATCATTCAGATTTTATTTGGTAGGAGTTAAAGCAAGAAGTAGGTTTTTTATTATGGAGACAAGGTTTGCAATCAAATCCAAACATAAAATGAAAGCTTGAATTCTGCAGGAAGAAAGGTAAAGAGAGAGAGAAACAAAGAAATAAGAGAAGATTCAGAATGGAAATAGAATTTTGGAATCACCACACCAAAGTGGAAAAAGGCAGCAGTTTGATCTTAATACTTAAAAGGAATTTAGGGGAAGTGGCAATGTTTCAATAGTCTGTCTAGGGTTAAGTATATCTAAATGCCAATTAGTTATTTCTTCTCCTTTCTGTCTTTTAAACTTTGGAGCTTTCACCTTTCCATTTGATTTATATACCAGATAAATTCTTTCCTCAAAAAGCTTTCTTTTAATTCAGGGCATTAATTCTGTAAGCAGCTGCATGTGAACAAATATGTTGACCTCATACAATAAATTATCAATTCCATGTAACAGATAGATACACATAAACATTTGCAAAATTTGCAAAATATGGTATCTCTATGGTAGTTCCTCAAAAAAGAAAAGTTGATAAAGCAAGAAGATATTTTCTGTTTATGGTGTATTTCTTTAGGTTTTTGGGATTTATTTTTTTTTATGTTGTGTTTTTGTTTTGTTTTTCTTTTCTCTGACCTGTGATTTGTTTCATGTGCATTGGGAGACCACTCTGGCCCAGATCCCTTAAGCATTGGGCTAAATGAAATGATGGAGTTTCACAGTTGTATCCCCCTCTTTATGTGGCAAAAGTAACAGAATTTTCCCCTCTTCTGCATTCTCCAGTATGTTGCCTCTGTGACTCTGAATATGAGATCTTCCATGTGATGGGGTAGGGGAATATCTAGAGTTTCTTCTAAAGTATTTCAAAATTGAAAGTGGATTAACTCTTACTAGAATTAATCCTCACAGGGGCCTGAGCAGGCATAACCAACTTTTTCAATACCATTTTTTGCCACATAGAGGACAATGGGGAATCAAAGACCAAGAAAAAGAAAGGAGAAAGAGAAATAATAGGTTAGGAGGAACATGAATTGGGAGGTTTACAGAATGATTGAGTCCTTTCCACTATCAAGAAAGACATTTGAAGGGAGGATAACCACTTGTTTACGCGTAAGAATTGAAGGACTGATAACACAGTGAGTAAAGGAGAGTATTACCATTTGCTGGCAATTGCAGCAGTTTTAGGATGAGGTGGGAGCCTATCATCCAGAAGACAGTACCTGAATAAAAATTCAGATGCTTTACATCATTATTGGAGAATAATTAACTTATTGTGTCCATTTATTGCTATTAGTCATTTTTCACATCCCACTTTCCTGCTGTACTTCTTCCATGTGCACAGTGATATGGGTATGTTATTTGCATTTCTCTGCATCTTTTCTGTGAGGACTGTTACAAACTCACATTCATTAACTTCATCAATCCTTTTGGGTTATCTGATAGCTGGCAGTGGTTTAGTTTTTTTTACCTGGAAAATGGAAATCAGAAATGAGAGAGAAGTTAATTATGCAACTTTATTCTTTGAACTGAGTTGTCTCAACATGGTTATTACAGATGGGACTCAGGAATGTGAACAGGTTTATTGTACCTTAATTAATGTAACATGACTGGAAAACATAAGAATCAAACCCATTGTGAATGAAACATTTTTGAGCATGCATGCTGAATTTTCCTCTCAAGTAAAATCAAAGAATGCTTTATGAAGGTTCTAGAATGAGTGGATTTACAATTGATATTGTGATTGTAGAATGGAAAATTAGAGATCAGTTTGTTTTCAATGAAGTTGTTGTTTTTGACTTTGAAGAGGCAAAGAGAAATTTTCACATGACCTGGCTTTAGTAGCAGAGATTTGTTGCAGTTAGAATTGTAACTAGTGTGCTGTGGTTTTATCTCCTGCTGTGTGGGATTGAGCTGGGTTTCACTGCACCTGCATGAATGTTGGGGTTGTAAGGACAGGAGCTGCAAATGTTTTCAGATAAGCATGTAATTCAGCTGATGACACTGCCATCTTACTTGGGTTGGCTGATCATCAGACAATAGCATTTTGTTTTTACCTTTTAAATGTAATTTTTGTTTCTGTCTTTAGAATGGTGATTTTTATTCGGTTGTTTTAAAGACAGCAGAAGTGTCTTTTTACCTGCTTTAAAGGAGTGAATCTCAGGGCAAAGAAAGATAGTTGCCCAAAATCACACCATAGCTCCTCTGGCTAGACAGAGCTTCACCAGTGCTTCCCTCCCCCTCTCACCTCCTTCCCCACTGCCCCATCTCTCCTCTCTCCACTTCTTCACCTGTATCCTGACTTTTCACTAACTCAAGAAAACTTTCATACTGTCCCAAATTCATGGCTACTTTTCAACTTCAAATTGTGTATGTGGCTGCAGGAATACATCTTTAGGATGGGGAGGTACAAAAGCCCCCTCCTTTTCTGCTTCTGGGAACAGATGGTGATTACTTAGGAGTTGATTGGAAGAATAAAAACCTTTAAGGAATTTCAGTTATTTGATTTCCTCCTTTGCAAAAGAAGTTTATTTACATCTGCATCAAGTTCCTGTCATAATCTTCGTTGATTAATCCTATTGAGACAGCCAGTACACCTCCTGGCTTTCCACACATTTACATTGCTTTATTGGAGTATAGATAGATGTATGGATGCTAGAAACCATTGGTGATGGTGCAGGAAGTTTTGTTTGCTCTTATTATGTGTTTTAAAAATAATACTATGCTCAATTAGATGAAGACAACATCTGTAATGTGTTTCTTGAGGCAGATGGTAGATGAGAGAATAAAATGTGTTTAATTTCTAAGGGGAGGAGAAATGAATCAACTGAATGGAAATCACAAGCTTTTCTTTTTCTTTTCAGTATTTGCTATGAAATTCAGATCAAAATACATCCTGCCATTTTATGTCTACCTCTCCACATACCCAGGCCATACTGTAATGTAGTTTGATTTTAAAAATGGACTTCTGGTTGCTGTAACCACTTAGCTACAGTTTAAAGGGACAGATTTTACTTAAATGCTTTCATTATGTGTGACGTAAAATACTAGGTAAAGGCTGCATTTCACTAGACTGTATAAAGTTTCTGGAATGTTTTGTTTCAAAGAAGAAAGATGACATAGCTAAGGCTGAATCTGTGTAATTTCTGGAGAGGAAATGAGTTCTAGTGCATTTGCAAATGCCACACTGTGTGAAATGCGTGGGTGAACAGGAGACAGTTACCTTCAGTACTACAAAACACAACATCACAGAACGTGGTGTTTATAATTCTATTTCCTTTTTCACAGCCTTGGACGACTTTCAGACTCCTTTTCTCACACTTAAGAAAGCTAGGCCTTTTGAAGTGACGTTAATAGGATTGCAGTTTTTCTCCTGTACATCTTTTATCAGAGCCACCCAAGAGAGCTGGAACACGTGCTCTGTCCTAGTGTTCAAGAGTACTCAGAGTCAGCTCTCCCCTCCTCTACTTACAGAGTTACTTACAGAACTATGTTTGAACTTTTCTTGCTGATATTTCAGGACATCCAAGCTGAGATTGATGCCCACAATGACATCTTTAAAAGCATTGATGGAAACAGACAGAAAATGGTGAAAGCCTTGGGAAATTCTGAGGAAGCTGCTCTGCTCCAGCACCGCCTTGATGACATGAACCAGCGCTGGAATGACCTGAAGGCAAAGTCAGCTAACATCAGGTGAGTGATGAAAAAACATCAAGGTGTGATGGGGCATAGTTCCTGTCTTTTAAGAGGCTTGACAAATATGATCACAGCATTGAAATAAAATCTCTATTCTCTTTCATGAAGGGCCTCTGAGTGCAAGTATAGAAACTTGGTGAACTTGTTCACCAGGTAGACCTAACTACTTGTTTTCTCTACAGAGCTTCACAGTCGTAACTTGCTGATCTTCTACCAAAGTTTCCAGAAAGTGCATTGAGTCTTTTCTTATTTTAGATCAATGGCAGTGTCAGTGAAATAATTCTGCAAATCTGCCATTACTTGGAGGAGAAATCAGGAGCTGGTTCATGGTTTTGTTTTTACAAAATTTTGGTTTTGAAATTACTAAGCTGATAGAACTTGTGTCTTAAGTATCTTGATCCCTTTAATTGGTTTTGAATTAATAATTGCTGCTATTTAACTGAATTTTTTAAAAGTACTTAGTAATCAAGGAATGCATTTTACAGTTTTTTTACCCTATCTGTGCCAACTCAAGTGTGGTAATTGTTAAATCTTTGTGATGCCATTTTTGAAATAGATACTGCCATATTCATTATTGAATTAAACTCTACATGAAAATGAATTACATAGAAAATAATTTCTAGACCTTTTAATTGCAACAACTTGCTTTTGTTGCTCTGAAAAAAATGTTTGTTTAAAAGAAAAGAACAATGTTAAACATTCAGATGAATAGTCCAAAGGCCGGGAAAATGAGACAACCTTGAAATTCAGGCACAAGAGTTTGAATGAATGAAGTAGAGGGGAAGATGTCATATTTACTTTTCATATCCACTTTTCCCATCACCAGCCTGCTGGTTAAATGAAACAGGTAAATCAGCTCCTTGAAAGCCCACAGGCAGAACTTGGGGGCTGGCAGAGACTGGCTCCACTGCATACACAATTTAATGCAAGAGCTGTTGGACTTGAGTTGTTATGAGCTCTTTCTGAGGGAAAGACAAAAGTATGCTCTTAAAAGAATAACTTCTCAATTGTGGAGTCCTAGCAAGAACCATTGGGTTGCTTGGTCATTCTTGGAGTTGGTCATAATTTCAGAGAAATGGAGGGGCCATGAAAAAGGGCCTTCAAGCCTTATCCTGTACAGCTATGTGTTCCAAGGCTGTAGTACAGAAAGACCAATTGTGTAGTCAGTGCTCAACTATTGGGAATGCATTTTCTGAATACAGATCCATCTTTTCTGTTCTTCATAGCTATGGCTTTGTATCCCACTGGGCAGCATTAGTGTTGTTCTGCTGGTATCTGCAGTGCTGCAGAGCCACATGTCACCAGAGGTCAAAGTGGAAGATAGGCAAGAAAGAGAGTACTGGTGCAAACCTAAGACAAGTAAATTAACCTTTCAAATCTTAGTCATTACTGAAAAGAGCATAGTATTTCTGAGATAGTGTATTTTGCTCTGTTCTTCAATTGCAGTTCACTTTTCTAACTTGTGCAATAATCCTGAAACCTTCATAGGGAAGTAACAAAGCACAGAACTGATATGAAGTCTGTTTGCCTTCAATTTTTGCTCTCTTGTTGTTATCTTTTTGCTTTCTTGCTGTATCTTTTATGAATTGGAAGGCATGGATGGATGACTCTAGTGAGAACAATATGCAACTCTTAGATTCTAGGACTGAAGAATGAAAAAGCTGATTGTTTTGTTATGGGTTTTAGCTCAGGGTAGTGCTCCTAAATTAAATTTTCTGTAAGGTTTTTAGAATATTTTCAGGTATGTGTACATTCTGATTATGCTGATTTTTAAATGCTGAAAGTACTGCACTCCCAAACAGAGATACTATGGGTTTTTCTCATCACTTCAGTCCTCAGAGCTGGTGTTACTAGTCACTCTGTTGAGTTTACTTCTTTGCTACTGTAACTAAAGGGATTTCCAAACTGGAAAAGCAGTGGTGTTCTGACATATTTTAAATGCATGGAAGCTGCTTAAACCTGTACTTGTAGTGTTTATGATGCCACACCTCTCTTCTTGAAATTCTTTTTTTTTTTTCTCTTTATCCTATTTCTGGGAAGCAAACGGGGGTCTTGTAGGGGTCTGCTTTTTAAAGCCAAATGCTATGGGGAGAGTCTTTTCTCCTGGGGCAGGGGGTGTGAGGATGTTAGTGTTTGGGGGAGGGTACAGGCAGAAGTATGGGAGAAACAGAAAAGGAGTTTCTCTCTGTTACTCTATATTTGGACCACCCAACAATCTTTTTTTAGTCCATGTGTTCTCTTGTCACTCAGTGGGAAAAGTGCTGCCTCCACAGCAGAATCCAAAGCTGAGGAGGTCTCCAGCTGGGAAGAGAGCCTCTCTGGGTCAACAGAAGGGGAGTTGTGTCAGAGTTGCTGTTTTCAGGATGATTTTACTCAGCATGGGGAGGGGGAAGGACGGCTCCTCTCAGTCTCGTCAGTTGGATTGGGAGCATCTGCGTGTTCTTTAGGTTCATCCAGGATTCTCTTAGGAGTGCTTTTGCATACCAGATGGTTGCTGCTGGTGAATGTTTGTGCTCCAACTCATGCTCAAAAACAATCATCTCTAACTGACTTCTGTTCTGATCAGAGCAGATTCTTAAGCCACCACTTGGCCTGGTAAATCCCTGAGTTTGCCTGTTCATTTGTCACATGAGCACAAACACCTGAAGCTGTGTTTGCAGGTTGTTTATCAGTAGAGGTACCAATTCCAAAACAAAGGCCAGAAATCCTGACTCAGAGAACAGAAAACCCCAAGAAACATTTCAGAACTTCTGCATAGCTTATATTCTGTCTCTAATAATGTCTGTATGACAAATGTAAACATGATACTAAAACTTTACACAGAAATACAATCTAAAGCACATCTTGATTCTCTTGTTCCTGTCCAGCATTTGCTTTGGTTGGGGTTTATTGAATGTGTGTTTCTTAGCTCCCCAGGATAATTGAATGCTTGTGTCTGCTCTTCAGCTGCTGCATATTCTTGCTTTCATTTTCAGTATTGCTTTTGATAAAGATTAAAAAGATAGTATTCTGGAAAAATCCAGGCTGATGTGATGAGAGTTTCCTGTGTATTTTTTTCCTTTTTAATGTCTTTCTGATGTTAGGTCACTTTGTGCTCAGTGAAAAATTTTGAAGTCCCTGCTGGTGTGGTCCATTTCCTCTCCACCCTTTACTGCTCTACCTCTGCAGGATTAACTTGCACTGGACTTTGAAACAATGTGCTTGCTAGTGTTATTTTTGGTATTGACATTAATTTGGCATGCACACAAGTACTAAGTGGTAAATTACAACACATTTAATCCTTTAACATGTGCTATATAATTCACATTAGTATCAGATTAGTTTTTTCACTATTAATATTATTGCACTGTATGTTAAATAGTGGTGAATCACCCTTTAATTGTCCTTTATCTAGATGCAGGAGTTTTTCCCCTCCTTACGGATCTCCAAGTAATTTTGCATACAAGAATTCCACTAAATAATTGGAGCAGAATCTTGAAGCCTCAGAGAGTGCCAGTTTTTAGAGGCAAGAACTGCTTATAGGTACTAGAAATGCTAATAAGTCATGATGAATAGAGATCTCACTATGAAATGTACAGAAAGCTATAAATCAGAGCATTTTAATTGTAGTTGGTAGTAGAAATTCTCAAAGATATATATGCACACACACTTTTTTTTTTAACAATCAGAGTCTAATGGCAAAACTGTAAATTCAAGTGAGGGCTGCCTTGGCTTAGATGAGGGCAATGTCTCTCTCTGCCTGATTAATAAGAAAGAAGGGCCAGTTCTGAAAAAATTATCAAAAGAGTGGGGACAATACATTCCACTCAGAAGCTGCTGCCCTGCACACCAAGGCCATCACAACCTCTTGCTTGTGCTTCAGTGCAGGGTGGGATGCTGACTCTGCTGTTTAGGCCTGAGCTACAAGCAGCTTGTTGCAATTCAGTGTTCGAGATAAAGGTATCAGTGAGAGCAATAAGGGACAATAGAAACCATAACACACAAAGCTGTAGGCAGTAAAATGTCACTTCTAGAAATACTTAAATTTTATATTTTTTCCCAAGTAGTTACCTAAGTGCTTTCCTTCACAGGAGTGAAGGAGAATAGATTCCCCTGTCTAAAGGTACTTATTTTATCCTTTTCAGAAATGTGGATTTTTTTTTTCCTTTTCGTTTCTCCATCCTTAAATACTTTTTCTTGACTGCTTTATTGATTCACCTATCCTAGTATTTCTGGGAGATCTCAGTGTGGCCAAACCTAAGCCTGTGTTGAAATTGCAGCACATGATTTCTTCAATCCAAATGTTGTTGTATCAGCCCCAAATATTCACTCTAATGCCATCTGAAATGATAATACGAAACAAGCCAGGTGAAAGCTTCTAGATGTGAGTCACAGTGAATCAGAAAAAGATAACCAACAATGTGCAAAATAGGAAAGGGAATAGAGTTTAGTTCTTTCATCCTTCAGAAGCAGGGGAGAAACTTGCAGAACTGGTGTCAAACTATGCTGAAAATTATTCAGCTCTACTCCCCCATCTGTGTGAAGGAAGAGACTGGTCTTTGTTGACATAAGTTAGGTGCGTGCTGATCTTGAATGATACCATAACATAGAATTACTGCAGTAAAAGAGGGGTAGCTGGTCCCTGTTGAAGATTTCTATGCATCTTTTAGGCACTGCAGAGAGAAGACATCCCGTCAAAATATTTCTGAAAATTATAGAAAAAGATACTGTGGAATTGGATGTTTTTGTCAATTAAAGTGAAGAACAGATTGTGTATTAAACGTTAAATTGTTATTCAATGTCAATGAAAGATGATCTATTAAGTAACATGATATGTTCAGGAGCACAGGCAATTTGCTGTTGATCACTACTGGTAGAACGTGCTGGATTTTGCATCTGGAGAGTCAAGATCCTGGCATGAGAGTTCAATTTTGCAAGTTCTTTAGCTCACAAAATGATACTTGTGCTTGTTGCGCAACAGTGATGAAGTTACAACAAAATACAGGATTTTATGTTGCTTAGACATGCAGTGTTCAAAGTTTTAGCTGAGTTAAAGCATCAGGGATATGTTTATCTGTGTTCCCTTGTTTCTCCTCTGCTTGTTTTGATGTACTGTGCAAAGTGTTCTGAAATAGAGATTTTTTTTTTTTTAACACAAAGTAGCTTTGCAGTTAAACACTTGAAACATTCTAATTTTACTGATGGAGTAATGTTGTTCATTGTTTTCCCACACTGGTTTTGTCATTCAGGGCTTTAAAGATGCTGTTATTCTGTCTCACAGGGCTCACTTGGAGGCCAGTGCAGAGAAATGGAACAGACTACTGACATCCCTGGAAGAGTTAATCAAATGGCTGAACACAAAAGATGAAGAACTGAAAAAACAAATGCCTGTTGGAGGGGATGTTCCAACCTTACAGCAGCAGTATGACCACTGCAAGGTAAGTTGCTTAAGTTTTATAGTTATGCTGCTGTGAATCATAGAATGAAGCAAATTTTTATATGGGAGAAATGATGAGTTCCTAGTGACTAATTTCTGTAAAAAAACTCCAGGTCTCCACCCATTTTGCTTACCCGCCTTGCCCAATAAAACACAACTAAGATATGCTATGAAATTTCATCTAAAGGATTTTTGAGACATATGTTTTCTCTAAACACTTTTTTCTTTACTGTTCCTTGATGTTTTGTGAATCCTGATGGGTGAAACTGTTATTTTACTCTGAAAGTTAAGGAAGGTATGGAAAAGTTAGGAGTGTCCAAGAATCATGAAAGGAAAGATGAATGTAAATTCAGTAAATCCTGAACAGTGCCTTTCTACATGTCACTAAACTCACCAGTGATAGCAGCCCCCTAACCATGCTGCTTACACTGCAAGGATGACTCAAAACTGTTTTAGAGAACTAAAATTTTTCTGTGCCTTGTATTGTTGTAGCTATAGCATGCTGTTCTGTTTTTCTGGTTTTGCTTGTCCTGTTCTGGTTTGTACGTGATGGACTATTAATTCCTAAATACTTCTCGACAGTAAAAAAGTCACTTGCATCTACATTTCTTCATTCATGTAGCATGTAGAGTCCATCTTGTCAACTCTGACTAGTAATCAAGTGAGGATGGTTTTGCCATTGGAAAAATTCAGAAGGTGATTCCATCTCATTTGTTGATCTGTATGGTGTAAACAGGGAAAGAGAACAATGCAGCTTTATATAGCTAATTGTATAATAAATATGTTCTTCTCTGCCAACTACATTGGTATCTTTTCTGCTGTGGTGTTTGGTGAGGGCAAAATTTGAGTTTGGAAAAACTTAATAATACAGAAATACTTGGAATACTGTAGGGTGGTACAGAAAATGAAGTCTGTCATGAGCAGTGCTTTTGCATCTCCATTCCAAAATAGAAGTGCTTAAGGAAATCTGCATACATTTCTCCTTGATTTAGTATTTTAAAGTAAGTTTATTAGCATAAACTCAGGAACTTTGTTTCTTGAGAGTTCATCTCTTCCTAATCCACTTAAAACATCATGCTCTGTTTGTAGGCACATCTGCTGTGACTTTTTTTTATAATGATGAAATGGTAGCTTACTAGTGCCAAAGAGCAATAAAAGGCTGAAAAAGAGCCAAATATGATTTTGAAGGAGATCAGTGGAAGGTGATAGACCTCTACAGGTCATTTTCTAAAGGCATATTTGTGTCTTGTGTAGATTACAGTATGTATATGCCTGATAGTAGCAAAATACTAGCATTAAGTACCTCTCATCTGAAGAACTCAAATTGATTAATGAAACTGGGGCTTTATTCTGAAGTGGAAAAATTTGGTAGTAATGATGCTGGATGGCTCATTTGCACCACTAGTGAACTGCAGCAGTATGAAGGAGAGAGCACCTCTGGGTTGTTTAATCCTTGCCCTTATGTTTAAAGAACAACTGATATTTTGTTATGTGTCAAGGTTAGGACTCCAGTGAGTTCATTTGAGAGCTTTTGGAGATTAGTTTTTCATTTTTCAAAAAGGCAATGTTCTTGCAATGTCACAGGGAGTATTGAATAAAGTCAGAGTCAAGTGTTTAATATGAGCTGCATTAATGGTCTGCTACAGCATGAAGTTAAAGCAACCCTGAATATCACTTTATTTTCTATATACCTATCTATGCTAGCAAAAGCACTGTGTACACTTGCAGATATTTCTTAGACGATGTCTGAATGACTATTTCCAAACAGTTATTCTGTTAGGGAGAACCAAGAGATTCCCATATATCTTGCAATGATACTGTGCTATACCAAATATGAATTATTAGCAGGTGGCATTTCACATTCTGCCAGAGTGTTGCTTACTGGTGTTGCTTACTGGCAACTAGTGTTGCCAGAGGAGGGGAGCTGAACCACAGCTGTCTATTGGTTTGATTCTCATGGCAATGCTTCGTTGCTGTTTCTTAGCAGGAGCTGTTCATTCCTTACTAAAGCTGCAGTTTGCTAATGAACTTGATCAAGCTGAAAAGTTGTGATTTCTTCAGATAAAAAGTAAAAACTGAAAGGGAGAAAAAAAAAACCCTTAACCAACAAAAAGCCAACAAAACAAAACCCCAAACCTTTTAGAAGTTCTTCGGCTTCTTCAGCAAGGTTAAGTGATTGGTTGATGTGGTTAGGATGCTGGATGAAATGTCCTTGGTAGAGGAGCACAAGTTTTACTCCTGTGTTTTTCCCTGTTCAAAACATTTTGCCAAAACGGCCCTTTCGGTGGATTTTTGTAAACTTTATGTAATTCTATGTTGTCAGTTACTCTGTGCCTTGTAGTGGGTATTGCTGGCTGGTGTCATTTGCCTTTATGGTGTTCCATTTAGACTATATATCCTGTGTTAAGATGGGAGTTTTCAGTGTTTCAGATTTGAGGTATAACTGTATCAGATGAATATTGCAGAGATATGACTTGATTTCTCTCACTTTAAAGAATACTCCCTTTATTCCACCTCTCATCGCCAGCTGTCCTGGTACTTTGAAAAGCGTTTCTTTGCCCATGCTTCTTCAAGCATTAAACCTCCTGAACGTTTCATTTGCAAGAATTACTTTTGATCAGAAAGGTTTTTTTATGATCCCTTGTTGAGTTTCTGCAGCACCACATCAGATGACCTTGAAAATGTTCTCCCAGGTCTATTTGTGTGCCTCTGCTCTCTTCTTTCCTTTAGTTTCATACCTGAATGTAGATTTGAAATTGTCTTTATGCAAATTGAGCAGTTCAGTACCTCATTTTGTCTTCACTACTCTGTGACCCATTTCTCTTATTTCTAACTTGCTTGCCTGATCTTGTCCTTGCTGGCACTTCAAAATGTGAGTGGTAAAATAGTGGCTCAGCTCTGTTAGATGTGCCCTCATGACAGTCCCATCTCCTTCCCTTTATTTTTCTGAGTTCTGTTGTATTAGCATTATTTTTTTGCCTCTAGTTACTCAATAATTGTTTTTATTAACCAACTTTTTTTCCCACTCAGGTACAGGAGATGACTTGTTTGCTTCAACTTAATGGCACTAATTCTATTGGCCTTTCCCTCCCTCACCCAGTGCTTGGCTTCAGCAGTGCTAGATAGATAAGTACAGTATTATGTGACAGTTTGGGTTGGCTCACATTGTTTGGGTGCTGCTGAGGTCTGTTTGGACAGGAGGAAATAAACGGTTTGCTGTTTGATTTTTAAACTTGTTTTTGTTTTAAATATCGCTCATTCTTCTGTCCTTTAAAAGCAAACAATACCCACAGCACAGTTAATAAGTTGAATTAGGGCTACAGATTTAGCCTATATTTTCCAGGTTAATAGGATGTGCCAAATATTTATAATTTTTTTACTCTTTTTTTTTTTGTGTTGTTCAGCCAAACTTCCATCATCTGTAGTAGTTCATAGTCTTATCACATACTAAATGCAGTCTGGGTGTTCAGTGTTGTTCTGTGCGTTGCAGGGGAGAGGGCAAGAGGAACCTTAAATAATGGTGCATGAATTTCCTCTTTTGATTATTTTTTCTATTAAATTTGATAAATTTTCTCAAAATTTCTTTGCCTTTAAAAGAGAGGTTGTGGAGCAAGTCGACCCAAGAATACTGGAAAATTTGGGACACTGAGAAGAAATTTAAAAGTACCTGTGCTGACAAGTTGCTCATATGGAGTGTACCTACAGCTGAGTCTACATTCACACTCCGGAAGTGTCGGACACTGGGAACAGTTTATAGGGAAAAGAAACTGAAGGCATTTACTTTCCAGAGTTTATTGCCAGGGTTTTTTTCCCATAATTTCAGTTTCTCACTGCTGCTAGTTCTTAGCAGTTCATGTTTCCCTTTCATTCTGTTCTTTACCAGTCTTCCTTATAAATATTTATTTAGGATTTTAATTTATGTGATGCAAATTTTAATCAGCTGCATAGACCAGGAACAAAACCCCACACCAATTCACCAAAATCAAGAAACCAAAAGCACCACCCCAAGCCTGTTCCTCCCAGCCTCTATCTCTTGAAAATCCACACCTTATTTTAGTATATTTTAGTATGCCAGAAAAGAAAATCTGTAAAAATACCATGAAAAATCAGTGGGCTGGTTTTGTGCATATGAAAGTATCTAGAGTCACATATGTGTACAAGAGGAGGCAGCACAGATGCTGACCCCGTGTTCTTTGGAGATGCACTGGAACCTTTATATATCTCACTTTTCTACTGGAAAAGTTTCTGACTGTAGCTTTTTGAAAGTGTGCTTTTGCTAAAATACAAAGACTTCCTAAAAGCTATAAATCACTGTGGTTTAGATTCCAGAGAGAGAATCAGGACATATCAAATTAAGCAGAAATGGGTACCCTCTTGCATAAATCCTGTTGGCATGTGTCTGCATAAATGAACAAATGTCTAGCTAATGCTAAATAATGCATGCATCTTGGATCAAAGAGATGCTTAACTTAGCTTCATTTGAGTTCAGAATGAATTGGCAAAGGACCTGTGAATGTTTGATTGATAATTTTATATCTATGGATAGGTCATTAATATTTTAGATACTCTTCAAACTTTTTGGGGTTGCTGTCTATGTATTTCATGTTTCAGACTTGTTTTGTTAAGGTAATCAAATAATGAAAGTTGTAGTATTTCAGTCTGTTTTACTTAGCTGTTTTCACTTTAGTTTCATCAAAAGTGTTAGCATAGCCAACTGGAAACGACTTTCTAAGTGTTGTTATCCCTTCAGGGTGCCTGTAATTCTGTTATTCTCTTTAACAGTGGGAAAAGTCTGTGAGGAAAAATCTATTCTTAGCCTTAAACTTTTCTTCACTCTTTCAGTTTGCCTGTCTGACTTTGGGCGCTGGGCTTATTCTTAAATTAATTCCTACTTAATTATTCTAGATTTGTTTTTCTGGGATATTTTCTGTATTAGAATCTGCTTCCATGTTGGGAATTACTAAATCTAAGAATGAAAAGAGAAGCATTAAAGTATTGGTGTTGCTTTAGGCTATGCTCTTAATTATAGTCTAGAAAGAGCTTTATTAATTTGTTACTCTTCTCATCACATAAAACACAAGGCACTCAAAATCTCTGCTGCTTAGAGGTGATCAGCTAAATTGGTTGGTCAGTTAATGGGTGGTTGCTAAAACTTTAGTTTTGACTACAATGTGAGCTATGAGGGGGTAAGAAAGGAGAATTAAGTGGTCTGTGGTTGGAAGTGGAAAATCAATACAGCCTCTTGCTTAGAGGAAGAGCTGCAATGTGGTCTGATGGACACGGATGTGATAGAAGCAGGAGCTTGAGCAATATGTACCATGCTGCTCTGAAGTGCCTCTTTAAAGTCAGGATGTGGTTTCAAAAACTATATGCTCTGTCAAGAGGAGGAATAGCCTTCCCAATAGTCAATCAGTATTACTGAGGGATATGAGAGCTCCTTAAGTAAACTTGTAAGGGATAAGAGTTTTTTAAGAACTCTTGAAATTTTGCTTTGAGGGTCCTGAATGTTGATTGTTGGTGAAAAAAATCTGCTATTGTACTACACTGAAAATTTGTACTATTCAAGGACAGTACAACTCATTAATCTTTCTCTCAGACTTTTCTTTGTGGCGTGTTTAGGAGGAGGAAGTGGAAATTGTGGGTGGGAATATTTTGTTACAGGAGAGGACGAGTGTAGTTAATGCCTGAAGTTAAATGATGATTCTCAAGTGGACAGACTTAAATGCATTGCTCACTAAGGATTTACTTAAACTGACTTGTGTGTTACATGAATGATTCAGGTGTGTGTCACTGCTCTCCTGGGCTTTTTCTCCAAAAGAATGGTGTGTAAACAAAAGCATGGCACAAAGAATGAAGTGTTAAATTAGAATGCCAGTGCAGTGTATTTTTAACTTTTACCAAAAAAAATTGTTTCTCCTGGCTGTATTTCATCTTGTTCCCAGAAGTGTGGTTGTCTTGCGATAAGACAGGAAAGTTGCAACGGATCAGTACTTAAAATAATAAATAACCTGGATAATGAAAGAACAAATTATTTTGTCACTAATGCGGAGTAAAGCAGGTTATCTTACTGTGGAAAAAACAATTCATAAACACTTTTCCAGTACAATAAATGAAACATTTCAGTGGGGTAGCCTTTTTAATAATATCATTTTGATGTATACAGATCATGCTGCTCTTTACTGAGGAACCATTGTCTCATTTGTTTCAATCAAAGACTCCTATATAAATTTTTAGGACCTCACTGGGTCTTTTTCAAACCACTGAATAGAGGAAGATTTGTAGATATCCTCAAATATCTAAGAGGTCATTCTGACATTGTTGTGGAGGAGAATGCTTGTGTGTCATACATTGCAGAAACAGCACAGCAATCAGCCTTTCTCATTGTCCTTAAAAAGCTGCAATGAGTCAAATGCCTGTTTCTGTGGTCTCTCTTTATTTCACCTCACAAAAGAACGCTCTAGTTCCATCACTGCTAGTAGTAGCCCATGTACAACTAATGACATCTTGTAACATCTTGATGTGCTGGAATGTAGCAGACATATGTTTCACTCCTGTGTCTTGGGCCACAATACCATGACTGGCTGTGGCCTGATATTGAGGGATGAGCCATGAGCACAGCCAGGGAATGTGATGGAGCACAAGCATAGTAGTGACAGATTTTTAATCTCCACCCATAAGACAGCCACTCTATTCTCTTAGCAACCTGTGTTGTTCATCTTGCTGTGTTCTTCTGACTCTACTTATATGCTTGGGGAACTGAAGTGACTGCTGTTGTATGTGATACTTAGGACAAAGTTGCATCAATACAGTGTTTGATACTGTAGTACAACAGTGGTTTTTTGTTTTGTTATTTCTGAGGATTCTCAATATTTTTTTGGCTATTTTTTGGTTGCACTGGCATATTAAGCAAATTATTTCAGGGACCGGGCAATGAAACTCCCAAGCCATTTTTTTCTCAGTTGTAACGGCCCAGAAAAATGCTCATGGATTTCAACTTGTGTATGCTTTTTTTAATGATCAGTTCGTGTTTCAGTTGCATTTAAAAATGCTGGGTGCTACCTGAAACCTAAGGATGATATGTCAACAGATGAGCTGCCTCACTGGTTCTCAGAGATGGACTGGTATAAGGAAATGAGACAGGACATTTCTCTGAATGCAAATATTGGTTTTTGCTGAGGTCTGTTTTTCCAAAGGCAGAGAGCCAGGAAAAAACACTGGCACAGTCGCAGTGAATTTGTTTTTTCAACTGGAGAGTGCTGCTAGAGAGCCATAATAATATATGGTCCACTTCCATATTTTTTCAGATGCTTTCATAGCTTGTATTCGACATGACAACTGTTTGTCCTGCTCATACCTGTCTTATTTTGACACCAATTTGAGGTTCTTTCTGTACAGTCAATAAAACCAGCTCATGTTTCCTTGATGTCTCTGTGATCTGTTTTGATAAACTGGACCACTAAGAAGAAACCTACTCTATTTAACAAGGCTGTTCACTTCTGTCTCGAGGTGTGGACTGGAACTTGTAGGGACTAATGCAAATCTTAAGAACCCTTTTAAGTAACTGACACTTTTCCATATGGATTTTGTGCAAACACTAGAGAGTTTTATTTTCATTCGTCTTGTGTTGTCAGTGGGCAGAGTCCCCTATGCATCACTGTTTTGGAAAAACTGAACGGAAGCGTAAGTTTATGATGTGCTTCTTATATATGCAGTAAGACAAAGGCTGTTACTACTTTAAAATCATCCTGAAGCTTACTGCATTTGCAGACAGGGACTAGTGAAGAATCTGTTTTATTTTCGGTTAAGAACATCTTAATCTATATCCTGCTTCTTGCTGCTGCCGGCGCTCTTTAGGGAAGAAGAATATTTATTCCAGTTAACTCCTGAACTCAAGGATCCTCAATCCCTTGTTATTACAGTCAGTAATCCACCCTAGGAAGATCAGCTATAAATTGGAAAAATTGTGTTTCCATGGCAGCCACCCACACCTGTTTTCATGCAGATTCTAGAGATTCAGATTCTATGTTTCAAAATGTACGTACAAAATGGGAGAGGTTGGAATTCTGCTTTTTCTTACCCTTTTTTGTTAGTTTTCCCATTTTTGTTTTGTTGCATTTTTTAGAATGCAAGGGTAGGTATGTGTTTAATGGGCAAAGTAATATCACAGGAGGTATTTAGTTCTGCTTTCTTTTCTTTCCAAGAACTCTTAAGCATAGCTAATAGTAGTTCCTAGACAGTTACCACACATCTGTATCTTCTGACCTGGTTTTCGGTGAATTTCTCTCCTCCAGGGTGGTTAGTCTGTGGGGCTGGGAAACTGCTAGCAATGTTGCCAGAAGCATTTTTCCTCTCTGAAGCTTTGATCTTTCAACTTTGGATGCCAAAGGGTGCTAAGCCTAAAATGATGCTTAAAGATTTGAGTCTTTTTAGGGAAGCTGCTGGATGTTATGTTTTTGCTAATGTGTTTCCTGCAAAGGGAATTCAGTGTTGGGCTTCAGAAAGGCATTATATTGCGTCTTGGTGCCCGCTCCTATACCTTAAGCTGCTAGAGGCCACTTACAGGTTCATCCAGGGTTAATTTTTTTGGGAAAAGCGTGTTGGTTTTTTTTTTTTTTTTTTCTTTTAATCAGATTTGGAACCTGCATGCTCATCTTGTGAGGCCAGTAATATGATTTCTTTCCTCATGTCATTTAAAGTATCATCAGTAGTGTCCACATCAAAAGGCTTGGGGTACCCTGAGCTTCAGTATTAAGGTACAAGTACAATTCTTCCATGTAGTGCTGTGCCTGGTAGGGCTGCAGTGTCGGCAGTCATTCCTTAGAGTTACTGAGATTACTTTGTTTTAATCAGTAGTTTACTGAATTTTGTGAGCATGGTGTAATTTAGATTAAAAATACTTGCTCGACGAAGTGGCTGTTGGTTATGGGAGTTGGGTTTCTTTTGGTCTGTGTCTTGGTTTTGGGGTGGTTCTTTGGGCTTCTCTTTCTGGAAGGAGTGTGATGTTGTTCTCACACATTTACTACTAATGTGTTATTTTACGTGCTTGGTTGGTCATCTTATAATTTATTCCCCTTTAAAAGCATCCTGTACAAAACCTTTTCTCGAGGGTCCTTTCTATCTTACTTAACGATAATGTGGCATTATGTCAGCACTAGTAATGAAGCTACCGTGTCCTAAAGTGGTTTCAAGCACTGTATATTAACTGGATGTGAAACTTTGTAGCCTGGTCTACCAAATAGACAATGCAAATGCAGTAACTTCTGTGACATGAGCAGCCTTTTCTGGTTCTGCAGTGCATGAAGATCAGCCTTATCTCTAGTCTGAGATAGTCTGAGATGCCATACTGTTACTGAGATATGACTGTACTGTTAGATGGTTTCTGTTGGTTATCCCTATATCCTGTTTCTCTGTGGGACAGATTTTGAGGGGATATGGGAAGCTGAATAGTTCTTCTGAACTTCCAGCCACTGGGGGCCTGTTCCTTAAATGTGCAGGCATAGCCTGCCTCTGTTCTCAAAGAGCTTAATAGCTACTGCTAATGGTATTTCATGTCTTTTATGGTAGCATTTTAATATTTTAGACCTTTCTTGTTAAATGAATGTGTAAATGGAGAGAAAAAAATCTCCAGGCCAATGTTTGATGGTATAGCACAATACGCCAATAATATTTCCTAGTTGGTTTTATAATGTTGTTGTCAGCAATTTCATGTTTGAAAACAGTATTTAGAAGCTTAAGAGAGAGTAAACCAAAGCCATAAATCATTAAAATGTTCTGATACATTTATTTTCTCATTTGTTTGAAGTTGGACGGAATTTTATGCATTCTGTCTATGTTACTAAGGAATTTTTAGTCGAAGTCCTAATATAGGTAACAGAATAGATTTTAAAAAAACCTCAGACTTCCTCTCCCTTGAAACAGCTGGTTTGCAGCTTATATGATAAAGTAACATATCATGATTAATGAAAAGACTATACTTATCATTTTATAAACCATCATTTAAAAATGTATACTTTATAACTGTGATTTACTTGGGTCTAAATTAAAATTTTCAGTACCAACAGAGGCTTGAATGATTGAATCCAATCATTACTTTTATTAGTATATTTTTCATTAAGTCAGTGTAACAAGTCAGCAAGAATTTAATATTAGCAGTAATAGAAGAGAGAATAGTAAATGAGGTAGTTTTAAAGAAATTACTGGAACAAATGGGTAATTTTCCAGTTATATATTACTGCAGGTCATCTAAAATTTCTTTTCACCTTGTTCTAGATTTTATACAGTCTATATTTATTTACCTTGGAATCAATCTGATATGAAGTCTTGTTTCTTTCTATTTTTTAAAAAACAGCTATTTGTACATTTTCTCTTTTGTGGTTCCATCTTCTTTTTGAGTGATGGATCTGCCTCAGAAGAGAGAGGCTGGAAGTTTATGTAAGCATTCACTACCTTGAAGGGATAGGATTCAAGCCAGGAAGAAACCCTCCAACAGAGCAAAATGCTGAAAGGGTAACATTTTGATGCCCTGAAAGGAGATGGAACACTAATTGTGAAAATATTTTTATCATCAAATAAATGTAAGTGAGGAGGAAGGTATAATTTTTTGGTAAATTTCAATGGTATCTGATAATTTCATCCTGTGCATGTGATTTTTCAATCTCAAGATTTGTAGCAGAGAGATACTGAGCGATACCTGATGCTCAGCAGTGCTGTGCTCAGCGCCTGCCATCACGCTGGGTAGGGAGGCTTTCAGGAGCGTCAGCCCTTGATAGAGAAACAAGTCCCCAGGCTTTGACTAAAACACAGACTGCTACAAAGCAGTCATGCCTGGTTGAAATTACTCATTTTCAATAGGTCAGCCTCATTTGGGATGATTTTCTGATGAACTTGTATTCTTCTGTATGATCATGCAGATAATGACTTCTGACATTTCTGACTGCTACAAGATTCTTAGTCCAGTGAGCACGCATGCTTGGCTGCAGTTTCTCAAACCATTTTTTCACCTGTGTCTTCCTGCTTGTGCTTTGCATGGTGCTGGTGCAGCAACACTGGAAGAGAAGGAAGAAGTTATTATCTTAATGCTAGATCCGTGAGGGACTGGGTAGGGGTAAGCAAAGCACAATATATAAAACAAGCAAATAAACAAAACCCCATGGTGTTGTAAAAACAAAGGTACTTTTATTGCTAGAGAGAAAACTAAACAGACACAGGTCAGATGTGAATCACATTATTCATGCTGTTCTGGAAAAACAGCTTGGGTACCAAGATGATGTGTGTGGCCTAAAAAATCTCTAGATACTTCAAGTAAGCATCGCTTACTGAATTTTGGTTATACTTATAGAAAAATGTGATGAGGTTTCTAAGCAAGCAATGACTTCAGAGTTAAAAGTACAGAAGCTAGTGCACCCTATTGCTAAATACAGTATAAATGAACTAAATACAAGAAATAAGTGAAATTCTTTTACTTTTAAAAAAAATCTGTATTTATGCTGTACACTTTTCACTAAGGTTTCTAGGGAAAGAGAGCCATATGTAGATGTCTTGCTACGTTTGCATGTTTTCACCTTTTTAAAATAGCTTTAAGTTGACAATTTACATTTCTGGGAAATTGTTGCAGACGTGTTGAAGTATTCTTTGGCATTCAGTCACTAAGACCAATTCTAGTTTTTGGTTTTGAGACATTCCCTGTGTTCTCAGTGTTATTGTTTATACCTTCAGCATTTTACTTACTGCTTTTACTTTTCTCCATGCCTTAACTACATAACTTTGCCATAGTATAGAGCTTATTTGTAAGTATTAAGGACAAAAACCAACAATTTGACTCTATGGTTGGGGTTTTTTGGGTTGGTTTCTTTTGGAGGGTTTGTTTGTTTATTTGTTTGTTTTTCTCAATGAGAAATTGTTTGTGGTTTCAAATTCTGTTTCTAAATCCTGTTTAATACATGCTGGTTCTACTATATGTAAAATATTACAATTCTTGGCATGAAGAGCTACAAATAAAAAACTCATCATATGTAGAAATAAAGCAGAGTAAGGAAATGAAGTGAGTGCACATGACTAATAAGTCTGTCTTCTGATCTCTCTGATATGTTCACCCTATACTGGAAAATATTTGTGGAGCTCAGTTAAATAGCACTTCTTCACAGAAGTATTCTTTTAAGTCCCGGTATCTTTCTCTAATTGATCCCTAATCAGTGTCAGTTATATTAAATGACTTTTTTTCTCATGGGCAGAAGGCCACTTTGTAGTCTTCCCCAAAACAAAGGTTTATGACAACTTTTGCAATAAGTTTCAGGAGGATCGTTTTTTCCAGGTTAACAGTCATTCTTATAGAATTATTTTTAATCAAGGAATATGGTTTATGTGAACAGCTATTAAAAGAACTTACTGTCGGTAAAAATAAGGCAAAGTTTTGTCTTATTGTCAGTGGGTATTTTGCAGAACTTTGCCTGGATTATTTTAATTTAAATCTTTTTCTGCTGAATAAAAGCCCAAGCAAATTGTTAAAATCAAATAGCAAACTCAGTTGGAACGGAGGAGGGCACAACCCTGTGACCAGGTGATGGAACACTATTTGGAGAACATTGACAATTTTCAAGTGGGTTTGCTCAGTGTTTTGTATGTATGCTGAATGCCCAGAAGTATTTCTTATTGGTAGGATTGTCTGA